>MU187006.1:26084-40609 GCA_016904865.1 Pissodes strobi
AGAAGGCAAGCAGAACAGGACCGGCTTCAGAAAATTTTACAAGACCAAGAAGATAAAAGGCAAGCAGAACAGGACCAGCTTCAGAAATGGATGCTGGATGTAATTGTAGGCGAGCAAGGAAAATTACAGAAGATATTGGACGGGCAAAATGAGAAATTTGAAAAAGAAGTAGGTAATATACAAAAAGAAGTTGGAAATGTACAAAAAGAAGTTGGACATGTACAAAAAGAAGTTGGGAGTGTACAAAAAGAAGTAGGAGACGTACAGCAAGAAATGAGGAATCTACAAGCAGAAGTTACCAGACTAAAACATCAAGGACCCACCGAGAGGGTATTCGCCACAGGGCATAACATCAAACCTCCAACGTATGACGGTCAAACATCTTGGACAATGTACAAAAGACAATTTGAAGCCGCTGCTGTTGCCAACGGTTGGAATAATGAAGAAATGGCTACATCACTAGTGGTAGCGCTTCGTGGGTCTGCCCTAGAACTACTACAGACCATTCCCATCAGCCAACAAGGGAAAAATGACATACTCGTAGCTGTCCTGGAGAGACGATTTGGCGACCAACATAGAAGACAACTGTATCAGGCACAAGTTAAGTCCCGACATCAGAAGCCTGGTGAAAACCTGCAAGAGTTTGAGGCAGACATTAGACGTCTCATTCAATTGGCCTACCCGGGAGCGACAGGAATTTCAAGAGGAACTAGCTGCCCAATATTTCGTGGATGGTATTAGAGATCCAGAAACTCAGAAAATGCTACGCCTAGCCAAATTTGATAATAGCAGCGAAGCTTTGAGTCGAGCCCTAGAAATCGAGGCGGCCTGTAACATCTCCAAGCCAAAAATCAGGGCCGTATCCATCCAGGAAGAAAAGCCGACAAACAGCTGTGAATTAAATGAGATGGGTGAAATTTTGAAGAAATTAACGGAAGTTCTTCAGGCCACGGCGAGATTCCGGGAGCCAAGGGAAGATAGGCCACGTAACCGAAATACATCAAATCAGTGCTATAGATGTGGCAGGACTGGACATTTCAAAAGAGACTGCCGAGTACAACTACGGTCTAGATCTCCGTCCAGAGACGCTAGGGCCCCCAAGTCAAATCAGGAAAACTTCAATTAGTCAACATTGCGGGGCGGGTGTTGGCTAAAGAAGATAAAGCCCCCAGGATCGTCTCCATAAAAAGCCTAGGAAAAGCCGCCGACAGTCTAACAATTACAGGAAAGATCAACGAAAGAGCCATAACAATTACTGTTGACACTGGTGCGGCGGTATCTTTGATAAGGTCCAACAGAGTGAATAGAGTAGAAGTTCTACCCATATCAAAGAATGTAGTTTTGCGTACAGTTACCGGTGAGACAGCTGAAGTACTTGGGGAAATGTATATCGAACTTCAACTGGGACGAATTAAACTGCACCACACAGTGTTAGTCGCCGACATCGAGGACGAATTTATTTTGGGGATGGATCTCATCGGTCAACATGGATTCTCTTTTGACAACAAGCTTAATCTTCTGAAGTTTGGCACCGAAGAGTTCATCCTTAACAAAACAGACGATGGCACACCGACTAAAGTAGTGGCGGCATGTACTGTCAGAATAAGCGGAAATACCGAGCAGATAATTTTTGGGAAATTGGAGAAGGATTTTGGAGGCTGCATCGGATTTATCCAACACCACGATTTGCCTTGCAAACACCTCGTAGGCAAAGCACTAGTCAAAACCGACGGCGAAATACCGATAAGGATAGCAAATATTTCATCCAATTCCATCAAAATCAATAAAGGAGATGTAATAGCCACTTGCGAGTCGGTGCAGTGGGTAACCAGTTGCGAAACGCAGTCAGAAGTAACACCCTCAACATCACCTAAGGAAGTCCTAGAACATTTCCAGAAGTTGTGGCAACATCTGTCTTCCGAAGAACTGAAGAGAGCTACACAATTTATCAAAGAGCAGAGTACAGCCTTTGAAAAGAAAAATGGCATGACTGGAAGAACGAACATCATAAAACATAAAATCGACACTGGGAGTGCTCACCCCATACGGCAGCATCCTCGGAGGTTACCAGTGGCGAAGCAGCAAGAGGTTACCACATTAGTGGATAAAATGCTTGAAGATGGAATTATTGAAGAGTCATCAAGTCCATGGTCATCTCCTGTTGTCTTAGTCACCAAGAAAGATGGGACTACCAGATTCTGCGTGGACTATAGAAGGCTCAATGACGTCACTAAGAAGGACAGCTATCCACTTCCCAGAATTGACGACACGTTGACGACACTAGCAGGTTCTCATTGGTTCTCAACACTCGATCTAAAGAGCGGATACTGGCAAGTAGGCATTGACGAACAGGATAAGGAAAAGACTGCCTTCTCTACCGGAAGTGGTTTATATCAGTTTAAAGTTATGCCCTTCGGACTATGCAATGCCCCCGCTACTTTTGAGCGTCTTATGGAAGTTGTTCTACGAGGCCTCACTTGGAAGACATGCCTGGTCTATCTTGATGATATAATGGTAATGGGAAAAACTTTCGAAGAGCACCTACAAAACTTGCATGAAGTTTTTACTAGGATCAAGAATGCTCAGCTCTTACTGAATCCAAAGAAATGTTTTCTCTTCCAACAAAAAGTTGAATTTCTCGGACACGTCGTGTCATCAGAGGGAATTCAAACTGATCAACGAAAGATAACAGCAATCAAAGACTGGCCTCGTCCTCGCGACAAACACGAACTGCGGAGTTTCCTAGGTTTATGTACTTATTATAGAAGATTTGTCGAAGGATTTGCAAATATAGCTGCACCTTTACATAAGCTCACTGAAGAACGAGCAATTTATAACTGGGATCATAACTGTGATTCTGCGTTCAGGAAATTAAAAGCGGCTCTATGTTCTAGTCCAATATTGGGATATCCGGAACAAAAGGGTAAATTTGTATTGGACACAGACGCCAGCAACACCGGCATCGGAGCAGTTTATCTCAAGTACAAGCAGGAGAAGAACGGGTTATCGTAACTACTGTGTAACCCGAAAAGAGCTTTTGGCAATAGTACGGTCTGTTGAGCATTTCCATCAATATCTATATGGGCAAGAATTTCTGATAAGGACTGATCATGCAGCACTTAAATGGCTTTTGGATATGAAACAACCTGAAGGACAGGTAGCCAGGTGGCTTGAAAAGTTACAACAATATAACTTTAAGGTTAAGCACAGAGCAGGGAGATTGCATAATAATGCAGATGCTTTATCCAGAAAACCATGCGCGGATAATTGTAAGCATTGCCAAAGAGTAGATCAACGAGAAGGAACTACTCCTGTTAGGCTAACGAAATTTGAGGTTGATCAGCAGTGGACCACCGAGCAACTAAAAAAGGATCAGCTTGAAGATAGTGAAATAGCACTATTGCTAAGAGCCAAAGAAGAACATCAACCAAGACCAAGCTGGAGCGAGATATCAACTAAAGGACTTGCTTTTAAAACTCTGTGAGCTCAGTGGGACTCCCTGGTGGTGGAAAATGGACTTCTTAAACGAGCCTGGGAAAGCGCCGATGGAAAAGTAGTGAAGACACAGTTAGTGGTACCAAGGAGAAAGATATCGGAAGTTCTGGAAGAAGTTCATAATGGAAAGTCTGGTGCTCATCTCGGAGTGAACAAAACGATTGACAAGATTCGCGACAGATTTTACTGGGTCAATTACTGCCAAGATGTGAAATCGTGGTGTCGGCAGTGCTCAACTTGTGCCGCAAGCCAAGGACCCAAAACAAGATCTAGGGGCAAAATGAAACAGTATAATGTGGACCTACCGTTTGAACGTATCGCCATTGACGTAGCTGGCCCTTTTCCAGAAACAAATAATGGTAACAAATACATTTTAGTGGCAATTGACTACTTCAGTAAATGGCCTGAAGTCTTTGCAATCCCCAATCAAGAAGCTGTTACCATAGCAGAGGTCCTTGTGAATAACCTATTCAGCAGATTTGGTGTTCCGTTAGAGCTGCACTCAGATCAAGGACACAACTTCGAATCCAAGGTTTTCCAGAAAGTCTGTGATTTACTCAACATCCATAAAACACGGACTACCGCCTTACATCTACAATCAGACGGCATGGTTGAAAGGTTTGAAGAACATTTGTCAAAGGTCGTAGATGAACATCAGAAGGATTGGGACCAACACATACCACTATTTTTAATGGCCTATCGATCAGCAGTCCATGACACGACAGGACTAACACCAGCCATGGTTTTATTTGGAAGAGAACTCCGCTTACCCTGCGACCTATTATTCGGAACGCCAGACAACCAGGATATGGAAATTCAAGACTACGCGGACTCCCTTAAGGAAAAGTTACTATACATCCATGAATTAGTCAGAGAAAACACGGAGAAAGCCAGTGACCGAATGAAGACACGATATGATCTCAAAGCTAATTCTATGGGATTTCAGATGAACGATAAAGTCTGGTTATATAATCCGCAAAGGAAGAAAGGAAGATCTCCCAAGATAACGCCAGTATGGGAGGACCCTATACAGTCATCAAAAGAATTAATGACGTTGTGTATAGAATTCAGCGTAGTCCCAGAAGCAAACTGAAAGTTGTTCACCTCGACAGACTGAAAGCATACCACGGACATGCAGTATCTGATCGGGACGATCAGGTTTAAGAGGGAGGCAATGTCACGACTAACAACCATCCGAACGTTTTTGTGTGCTACCCTATAGAACTAGCCGCCCCGCCGTGCCCCTCGCTTCTCTGTCTGTATGAATCATCGACCGGCCCGCCGCGAAGTTACGGGATAGCTGGAATTATCTCGATGGCCTCGTCGAGATCATATAGAGTGGCCTTGGAATACTTCCCGAATATTCGTGATAGATTTGAGATTATATATAAGCAGACCTAAGTCGGATAGTCAGTTAGTTCAGTTAATCATTGAGTGTTGAATAGATATTAGTGGTAAAGTTATAAGACTAGTTTAGTGAGTTAAATTGTATACAGTGGTAGTGAATAAAGAGAGTATTAGTTGAAAATAGCAAAGTTGTACTTCTGTTAAGAACCCACGGGAAAAACGTAACAGTATTGTAATGTTGAATTCTACCAAACGCCTTTTTAAATTGAATGTGAATATTAATGATATACATACATAGGTTTTTAAAGTTGTGTTTTTTTTAGGTTAAACTACGAACTTGTTCTTAAACCTGAGGATCGAGTTACTCTGCATACATATCCTGGAAGTTCTTCTAATACTGACAAGAGAGAACCATGCCCCTATAAAACAATAAAGAAGAGTAAATTATCAGCGCATACCATAATTGATAAGCCTGCTGATCAAATCCAATGGTTTAACTGTGCTGATTGTTCATTTAAAACAGAGCATCAACAATTTTTAAAACTCCATTTAAATAGACATAAAACTGCCGATGAACATAGTTTAGACTGGCTGCGGTGTTCGGATTGTTCATATAAAACCTTTCGAAAGGATTATTTTAAGAAGCATCAGATTAGGCATCAAGGCGAAAATGCAAAAGGTTGGCATAGATGTCCACAATGTCCCTATAAAACAATTTACAAACATTGTTTACATAATCATGCCATACTTCATAAGTCTGATGATCAAATCGAGTGGTTTCACTGTTTAGAATGTTCATATAAAACAAATTTTAAACCAAATCTAATACGCCATTTAAATACACATAAAACTGCCGATGAACAGAGTTTGGACTGGTTGCGGTGTTCGGATTGCTCATATAGAACCCTTCGAAAGGATTCTCTCAAGAAACACCATATTATTCATCAAAGTGATGACGCAAAAGGTTGGCATAAATGTCTACACTGTCCCTATAAAACAATCTTCAAAACATATTTATCACGCCATTCCATAATTCATAAGCTAGCTGATCAAATCGAGTGGTTTCATTGTTTGCATTGTTCATATAAAGCTAAGAATAAAGTTAATCTAAAACGCCACTTAAATACGCATAGAACTGCCAATCAACATAGATTGGAATACTTGCAGTGTTCGGATTGTTCATATAAAACCCTTCAAAAGAATTGTTTTAAAAAGCACCAGATTAAGCATCAAAGTGACGACACAAAAGGTTGGCATAGATGTCCAGAGTGTCCCTATAAAACAATAGAGAAACGTCATTTAACATCGCATACCATGATTCATAAGCCTGCCGATCAAATCGAGTGGTTTCATTGTTTACATTGTTCATATAGAGCCAAGAACAAAGCTAATCTAATACGCCACTTAAATACACATAGAACTGCCAATCAACATAGATTGGAATGGTTGCGGTGTTCGTATTGTTCATATAGTACCCTTCAAAAGAATTGTTTTAAAAAGCATCAGATTAAGCATCAAAGTGACGACGCAAAAGTTTGGCATAAATGTCCAGAGTGTCCTTATAAAACAATAATAAAAGGTCATTTATCAGCGCATATCATAGTTCACCAGCCTGCTGATCAAATCGAGTGGTTTCGCTGTTCAGATTGTTCGTTTAAAACTAGGCACAAAACATCTCTAAAAATCCACTTAAATACGCATAGAACTGCCGATCAACATAGATTGGAATGGTTTCGGTGTTCGGATTGTTCATATAGAACCCTTCAAAAGAATTGTTTTAAAAATCACCAGATTAGGCATCAAAGCGAAGACGCAATGTCCGTATAAAACAATCAACAAACAAAGTTTGAAATCGCATGCTTTAATTCATATGCCTGCTGAGCAAATCCAGTGGTTTCGTTGTTTAGATGGTTCGTTTAGAACAACGCGGAAACCATCTCTAAAAATCCACTTAAATACGCATAGGACTTCCGATCAACATAGATTGGAATGATTGCAGAGTTCGGATTGTTCATATAGAAACCTTCAAAAGAATTGTTTTAAAAAGCACCAGATTAGGCATCAAGGCGAAGACGCAAAAGTTTGACATAAATGTCCAGTGTCCCTACAAACCATCAACAAACTTTGAATTAGCATTAGTGCTGGCAAAAACCGTGAAAAGTTGAAACCGGTTATTCGGTTTTTTAAAAAACCGGTTTCGAATGAAACCGAGTATTCGAATAATAGTGAAAACCGGCTATCCGGATAACCGGTTAATCGGATAACCGGTTAATCGGTTAATACACAGTCATCATAAGCTAATCATAATTTATAATTTGTTATTAAGCATATTTCCATTAGTTCAGTTTCCCTGTCGATTAGGGCACAATCATTAAATTCTAGTGAACCAAATTTATTCCAGTTTTTGGTCGTTATTGAAATAAACCCCAAGGTAATAATTAAATTAAAAATATTGTTTATTACAAATTAAAATCGATATAAATTCTGAGCAGAAAAAATGTTACAATTTTTTAAAACTTAAATAAATATAAAGGTATTCTATTAAAGGTAGATATTATTTTTCAATCGCCCTCTAAAAGCATTTCCAAATACAGAGTGTTGCTTAATGATATGTCATAACTTTAAGGGCGCATTCCTGGACCTATTTTAGGTAGAAAAGTTCATATAAATATGTGTCTTAAAATGTCTGGTTTTTAAGATACAGGGTGTAATTTTTTTTATTTTTAAATCGATTTTTTATTAATATCTCAAAGTTCCTTTTGCCGATTTTGTTGAAATTTGGCAGTGTTGTTTTTAGTGATAAGGAGCTAGTTTTTCCCTAATTAGATAATAATTATTAAATTCAGTGGCGTCCCGGCGGGCATCTTCACGACTATTATTGACAGAAAAAGGGTACGCCACTGACTTTTTTCCTAATTTTATTATTTTTTCGGATTAGACAACTAAGAACAAAACTTTCTTGTCTCTTGTCCTTTTTCCCCATCTTGCTTCGTTTTCAAGAAAAAAATTAAAACCAGTTTATAGCATCACCACAGAATTAATTCACGTAACTTGTAGAACATTTGTTTTGAAGTCATTTTTTACAAACTAACAAACCATAAGCAATAAAAAATAAACAAAGTATTTACAAAAAATGTTGAACATGACCACCTCTCGCTCGTATACAGGCTTCTGCTCTTCCTCTCATCGATTCTCTAACTCCTTTAAAAATTTCATACGTGTTACGTATGGTTTCACATCCATTAATAATTTTATTTCTTAGCTGTTCTAATGACTCAATTGGTGTACTATAAACTAACATTTTAGGTGCCCCCACAAATTAAAATCTAAACTATTCAAGTCAGGCGATCTAAGTGGCCAGAATTGTGGTCCTCCACGACCTATCCAACGATTTCGGTAGACTCTGTTTAAATATTCACGAGCCAATATGCTAAAGTGAGCTGGAGCACCATCATGCATAAACCAATGTTGCTGCCGTAACTGAAGAGGAACATCTTAGAAGAAGTAAAGGCAAATCATTTTGAAGAAAATCACTGAAAATGTGTCCGTAAAGGCGTCCTGGTAAAAAAAATGGTCCAATTAAATAGTCGTCTATGATACCGATCCAAACGTTGAGTGAGAATTGTTCCTGAAAATGTATCTCTGCAATGGCATGCGGATTTTCTTGGGCACAGTTATGATTATTATCAAAATTAATTATGGCATTCCTAGAAAAATTAGCTTCGCCCGTAAACATAATGTTGGAATCGAATTGAGGATTTTCTGCAAGTTTTTGGAGATACCCTCTACAAAATTGCATCCGCGGCTCAAAATCTCTTGGAAGAAGTGCCTGAACCCTTTGTATGTGGTAAGGATACAATAACGAATCTCTTGAAATTTCCCATACCATTTTGTAGTAGATTTTTAATTCCCTACTAATTTTTCGCGTACTAGTTGCTGGATTCTCTTCAATGGCATGTAGAACAGCTTCCTCAACTGGCGGGGTTCTAATTGTACGAGGTCTTCCCTCGGAGCTTTTAGGTTTAAAACTGCCACATTCAGTCAGACAACGATGAATGTTTATAAATATTTTTTTTCTTCAAACGTCAGTAAATCCGTCATTACTCGACTGTGTAGGCGGCCGTGAAGTTTCGTTTTTCCTCCGCCGGAGCTTTACTTTTCACTTTTCCGCCGGCGGAGGTAAAAGTGTTGTCATAGCAACATAGATACAATACAAACAGACAACAAAATAAGCGTCAACAACTCAAGATTTATTAAACTACATTTTGTATTTATCACTCAATTCGTGACTGCATTTCTCAAAATCACTAATTTAGGAACAAATTGGTTATTATTTAATCGAACTTACTCAATAACTGCTTGTCAATACGGAATTAAAACGCAATAGGAGACGCAATCTTATAAAATAATTATTGTTGACAGTGTCCACTGACAGCTTTATGTTACAAATTCACCGACACCAGTCTAAGCAAGGCCACCTACGACCGTGGTCTAAGCCGCCTTGCGAACTCATTTATCTTTAATAATAATTAGATATTATTACTATTAAAAAGAGATGTTTTTGCATTAATTTGTCGACATTTGAAGAAAAAACAGCATATTTTATGTGGAGGAAAAGTTACTTTTCATGGCTTGCTCTCTATTACCAGCCTCACTCCGTTCGGCTGTTAAACACGAGCGCGCCATGAAAAGTATCACTTTTCCTCCATATAAAATAATATACTATTTTTACTACTAACATGATAAATCACCATTATTTACTCCATTCCTCAAATGAGAAGTAACATTTCCAACCCTAGGTAAATAATAATATTAAAAAAAACCTAGGTCAATAATGAAACGGAATCGGAAAATATCAAAATGTCAAACTTGTTGCTTTGACAACTAGTTGTCATTTCGGATTATTTGAAAAATGAGTAGGAACTGATTAATTTCAAAATCAATCAATCAATCAATAATGATAAGGATTGTATCAGTGCTATTAGTAAAAAAATTATATACAGTATGACTCACTTTTCATGACGCCCCATAATATTCTTATTAATAATGCGATTTTGTCAAAATTTAGATGGACAGAAGGTACTTTGTATGTATGGAGCTGTCAGGAGATTATTAGCGTTTTTTGGCGAGTAACCACGGTTAACTACAAGTAATACTGAAGTAAGTGCCAAGCGGGCACCCCACCACAAATTGTACTGTCTGCTTCTGTCTTCGCCAAAATACCGTGGTTAGATCTTGCATTGCTAGAAAAGAATATAGATATTTTGCATATTTATTTGAAAATGATCAGTTTGATCAGTGCAGAACGTTTACTCATATTTTTAATGAAATAATGGTGGCCTCTGGAGATAAGCAAACTAATGGTATTTTTTCCATGAATATGTTCAGGATACTTTATGCTGCCCAAATCCCATTTGGGGCACATTTGTGTAGGAATTCCGATGCGTATGAAGCTTCTATAGAAGAATTTCATGAACGTATAATTTACAAACTTGTTCAGAATGGAAAAACAAACATTTCACATGTTTAACGTTTCAAAATTAATCCGCCATGACTCCATCAAACCTCGAGTACCACACCTCGTCACGTATGTAAGATGTAGTAAGCCGTAGTTGAAAAACGATGATGTAATAGTGACGTCACGAAACTTCCCCTCACTTACCACAATTAAATTAATCCTCGTGAAAAAAAAGTAGTATCCTGTAGTATGCCGTGGTTAATTGTAGTTAGCTCGCGAAAAAACGCTTCTTGTTACGATATCTGTCAGTTAGACAACTGATCTTCCAGGCTACTTGATATTTCGAACTATTTGAAAAATAATTAGAAAATGACTATTATAAAAATCAAATCGAATCAAATATGGTAATATATTAGTGTTAGTAGTAAAAAAAATTCTATATATACCTCGGTTGAGAAGGCCATTATTAACCTCGCACATTATATCCTTCGGCGCTCCGCGCCTCATGTTATTAAAGTGCTCGGTAAATAAGGGCTTACTTCTCAACCTAGGTATATAATATACTATTCTATCTGGAAGGGCACGATCAGGATACCTCTCTTGATAGAGTCGCCGGGCCTCCATGGAATTACCATTAGCAAGACCATAAAGGAAATGCATTTGTGTCATCTCTAAATTAGAATAATTTACCATTTTTATTGTTAGCACAACTAACAAGGAAAGAATAAACTAGAGCAGAAAGTAAAAACAAGCTGTCATTCAATGTGAAACACATAATGTTTATAACAACAAAACAACAGTCGCTATCAGAGAGCAAAGTTAACTTGATTTTATTTCATCAATAATTTTTCGAGATGCTGATTATGTACCTAAATGTTTATTATTTTTTTTTTCTTGAAAACAAAGCAAGATGGGGAAAGAAGTCAAGAGACAATAAAGCTTTGTTCTTAGTTGCCTAATCCAAAAAAAAATTATAAAATTAGAAAAAAAGTCAGTGGAGTACACTTTTTCTGTCAATAATAGTCGTGAAGATGCCCCCCGGGACGCCACTGAATTTAATAATTATTATCTAATTAGGGAAAAACTGGCTCCTTATCACTAAAAACAACACTGCCAAATTTTAACAAAATCAGCAAAAGAATTTTTGAGATATTAATAAGAATCCGACTTTAAAAAAAAAATTGACACCCTGTATCTTAAAAACTAGACATTTTAAGACACATGTTTATATGAACTTTTCTACCTAAAATAGGTCCAGGAATGCGCCCTTAAAGTTATGACATATCATTAAATAACACCCTGTATAATCACCGTCCAGTAGGTATGTGGTATGTTACGATTCCAAATACCCAGTTTTTACTTTACTTTCTATCTTTTTTACCATTACTTGTGAACCCGGTGGCCCAGTGCCATGTAACTAGATAACCGAATAATCGGTTAACCGAGAAACCGGTTATTCGGTTAAACGAGAAATCGGGTAATCGGTTAACCGAGTATCCGGTTAACCGGTTTCGGGTTTTTGAAAAACCGCGGATAATCCGAAACCGGTTAACCGACTATCCGAAAAACCGTCTTCGGTTGCCAGCACTAATTAGCATGCTTTAATTCAAATGCCTGCTGAGCAAATCCAGTGGTTTCGTTGTTTAGATGATTCGCTTAGAACAAAGCAGAAACCATCTTTAAAAATCCACTTAAATACGCATAGAACTGCCGATCCACGTAGATTAGAATGATTGCAGAGTTCGCATTGTTCATATAGAACCCTTCCAAAGAATTGTTTTCAAAAAAAGCACCAGATTAGGCATCAAGGCGAAGACGTAAAAGTTTGACATAAATGTCCAAAGTGTCCCTACAAACCATCAACAAACAAACTTTGAAATCGCATGCTTTAATTCATATGCCTTCTGAGCAGATCCAGTGGTTTCGTTGTTTAGATGGTTCGTTTAGAACAAAGCAGAAACCATCATTAAAAATCCACTACGCTGATATTCTCGAATCCTGTCAAGGAAATAAAATAGAGGTTCTACAGGCTTCTATGAAGTTCTTCACAGAAGACTTCAATGGTTATAATATATAGTATACTCGATGCCTATTAACGTTCTGTCATGGAACTGTAATGGTATTCGCTCGAAACTCGGAGAACTGAAAAATTTCATTTATGCTAATCCGAATTTCCATATAATATTTCTGCTTGAAACCAACATCGATGCTGGTTTCAGGCTGAAATTCTACGATAGACAAGTTCTGCGTTTTGATAGGCCCGATCGACGCGGGGGAGGCGTGGCTTGTCTGATACACAGGTCAGTCCTTTATAAGCAGGTTGTAGGCTTGACGACCATCATTGAGCATGTAGCTCTCGAGCTGGAAGGTGGGCTGCGTATTGTCGGCGCTTACTCTCCCCCGGGTCTCCGCCTCCAGGAAGAGGATATTCTTGCTCTGCTGCCTGCTGACAGGAAGACACTCCTGATTGGTGACATAAACGCAACGCATGCGAGTTGGCGTGGTTTTTCCAACGGGAGCGGACGCTTGTTACACAGGTTAGTGGAGCAGAATATTGACTTAGTCTATCATCAAACTCCAAATCCAACACATTATCCTGGTAACCGATTCAATCCATCGTTCCTGGATATAGCTATCACCCGAGGAATAACTAATGCTTCAGAGCTCTTAGAGCTGGACGAGCTCAACTCGAACCACCTCCCAATCAAGATTAGTCTACGCTCTAGGCTAGAAGTAGCACAGGAGACCTTCCTGTCTTACAAAAATCTTGATTGGAGGGAGTTCCGAGCGAGGCTTAGCCAAGCAACAGTTGTTCCAAGACAGATAGACTCTATCCCAGAACTCGAGAGCGAGGTGCAAGCTCTAGTCACAAACATCCAGCGCGTCAGAGACGCAATTTGTCCTACTGTCAGTAAACGATCGTTCACTGACACACTTCCAGATCCCATCACAAATCTCATCACTTCCCGTAACCGTATCCGGCGTAGGTGGCAGCGTACTAGGGTCGCCGAAGACCGTGTACGATTTACCACACTCACTGCTTAGATAAAGGCACGCATTTCAGCGTTTAGGAATAATAAATGGATGGACTATGTCAATACCATCAACCGTCACGATGGCTCGCTGTGGAAGCTCGCCAGGCGAGTTCGAGGAGGCCCCGCAGAATTTCCTGAAATTCTACATCAAGGAGATACAATTACCGATAACGGCGGGAAAGCGGAGGCCTTCGCGAACTACCTGGAGGGCGTCTTCAGCGAGACACCGAACTGGACACCATTTCACGACGTAGTAGACGCTGCAGTGGACAGTTTTACGTCCACAAAATATCCTATTGCCCCGGAGGTACTAGGTAAACTTCTTGTCACCCCACTAGAAATCAAGAAGGTTCTCGCACGCCTACCCGGAAACAAAGCCCCCGGTCCTGACGGCATTCCGTATATTCTTCTTAAGAATATGCCGAATAAAGCCGTCATCCACTTAATGCACATCATAAATGCTATTTTACGTCTTCAACACTTTCCGCTTCCCTGGAAGAAAGCGGTGATAATACTGTTTCCTAAACCGGGCAAAGATGCGAGACTCACAGCCTCGTATCGCCCTATATCACTACTAGACACGTTGGGCAAAGTAGCCGAGAAACTCATAATGTCGAGAATTAGCAGTGTCGTTGAAAATCTGAGGATTTTGCCCCATGAGCAGTTCGGCTTTCGCTGTGGACATAGCACTACTATGCTTGCAGCGAAGGTCGCGCAAGATACGCTCAATGGCTTCAATGAGAGCAAGGCAACGGCACTGTTACTGCTCGACATAGAGAAGGCATTCGACAAGGTATGGCACAATGGGCTTGTATACAAGCTTTTTGCTATTCATGGCATGCCACTACATCTAGCATCCCTCATTGCGTCGTACCTTGCGAATCGCTCTTTCTCGGTTCGTGTTCACAGTAGCACTTCAGGGCCAAGGCGCATCAAGTCTGGTGTGCCCCAAGGAACAGTAGTATCGCCGCAAATATTCAGTCATTATATAGCTGACTTTCCCTCACACCCCTCAACTTCCTTTGCCCTGTACGCTGATGATACTGTGATCTATTCGCAATCGTCAGACGTGCAGGTAGCAAAGGATAACCTCATGCAACATCTCAACCTTCTAGCCCCCTATTATAAGGACTGGAAAATCATCCTAAACGCGGCGAAGACAGAACTAGGTATCTTGACACACAAGCGCA
>MU187006.1:59856-71189 GCA_016904865.1 Pissodes strobi
GCCATAAAAAAAAAAAAATAAAAAAAAAAAAAATAATTAAAAAATTTAGGTTTGTTCGTATGACTTGTAAATCAACCAAACCATAACATTGACTAAGGTAAATACAAGAGATATTTTTTGGTCTTGATCTAACAAAATATTCTTTAATAGTCGTTTGCTTTTCTAAAACACAATCATCAAAAACTACTAAACTATTTGGCTTACATTCGTCTACAGAAATGATGCCATCACAATTATCAAAAAATAAGATTCTATGTCATTCAAATCTTTAAAAATTTCTTGTAAATTATTATAAATTGGTTGATCTATGGATTTAGTAAAAATATATAAATTTTCATAAGGTATCCAATATTTTGTTATCATATTCCATAATATTGTTGTTTTCTCTGATCCTGATTTTCCAAGAAGTAAACATCTTAGAGGTAATTGAAATAATGAATTAGATTGAGTATATTCACATTTAAATGGAGTGACTGAATGTTTTTTATTCATTTATTACAGATAAAACTATAACCATTTAATTTAATTTGCTTTATATACTTTTCTCTTGGAAAAAATTGAATATTCTCTATAAAATTATTTTCTCTTAAACGAATTTCCTCATTTGTAATTTGATTTGCTTTAAAAATATTTAACATATTATTATAAAATTTATAAGTTAATCTGTATTCTACGATTCTTTCGTTTTGTTTAATAGATTTTTCCACTACTTCTATTACCGCAGATACAAGAGACAATAAAAAAAAGGTAAATAATAATAACCAGAAATACCAGACACGTTAAAGAATACTTTTGTAATTAATATTATGACACCTAATTGATAATAAAAATTATAACTTTTTCGAAAGACAAATAATTTCTTTTCCAGATATTCTTCCATTTATATGTAGTTAATTTTATATATTGTTTTTATTTGATTTATCAAGATCATTCCTTAATTGTTTTTATTCAATTTATCAAGATCATTCCTAAATTGTTCAAATTTGTTATCAAAATGATCAGTTAATAAATTTATTTGTTTTGCGATAACAACATCCTGTTCATCTTTACTCCTTTTTACGTGAGTAATTCTCCTGTCATTTACGGAAACATATTTTGGGGTAATAGTAAAAGCGCTTAACTTCTCTTCAATTTGTTTAATTTTATCCACTAAAGAATCATCAATCGAACGTTTTGGTTTTTGATTAATAGCTTTCTCTAATTGTGATTTTGTTACAAGATCCCCACCATCTATAGCATCCTTAGCACTAACAATTCTTCTATTATTTAAAGAAATATAGGTTGGGGTAATATTAAATTCATTTAATTTATCTTCTAAATTTTTTAATCTCTCATCGTAATGTTTTAAACTCATTGTAATAATAGTTTGTATTTCTTTTTTATAATTATCCAACTCATTTTTAGATTCATTTTCTAACATATCAATTTTTTCATTAATCTCAGCTATGTCTTATAATGTAATTTCTTGAACAAGACTTTCCAGCTCTAAATCAACTTCTTGTAACTCATTTGTTTTTTGCGACAATTCTTTTAATTTTTTATTAATTTCTTCTTGACTTGCTCCAGATGTTCTCATTTCATCAATTTCATGTTTTAATTTTTCTATTTCATTTTGTTTAATTTTTTTGTTCTCTTTAACAACTTTTTTATTAACTTTAGTCTGTTTGTAACAACATTCAACTCTGCCAAGAATATCCATTTAATATTAATAATTTTTAGTATTAAATGATTATAAAACTAACAAGTAACAAATCTAAATTAGACTTTCATTTTGAACATCATTTTTTAAATGATAACTTTAAAATTGGTCTTTTAGGATTTTATAGTACATATTTAATTCCAAATTTCACTGAAAAAAATAATAAAATTGGAAATATTACCGTTCCACCAGGACAATATACCTTTGATAATCTTAAAAAAGTTATTAATAATTTAAAATATAACGAAGTCACAAATACATTTAATTTATCAAATGAAGTTTTAGAGAAATGACCAAGAAAATTATATCCTGTAGAAACTATAAATATTCATTGCAATTTAGCTGATGGAATGATGGGTCATAAAGAGACAGACATTATATCTATATTTAAAATAAATTCACAATTTAAGCAACCAATAATTCATGAATCTTCAAATATACTTTATTTTCCTGTTCAACATAGCTCCCTAAATAAAATAGAAGTTAAGATTTGTGATCAAGATAATGAATTAATTGATTTTGGTGGAGCAGATATAACAGTTATTTTGGAAATTAAATAATGACACAAGAGAGATTTATTTATCAGATTATGGAATTAATAAATAATTAAATAATACATTTATTTTTTTATACTAAATGGAAACGAAACCATATTGTGTCAAATGTAAAAAGAAAACTGATAATGTCAATCCTCATATTGAGAAAACTAAAAATAATAAAAAACTTTTAAAATCAAAATGTAAAATTTGTGGAACTAATAAAACGCCTTTTATAAAATCTGAATAATTTTTATATATTAAATGGAAGGTACTCAACCATGTTATGTTTGTAATATGTTTTTTTTGTTTTTGTGAAAACTCAATCAAACTTCATGAATTATTAAATAAATTAACAATGAAAGAATCATTGTATTGTGATGAAAAATTGGAAGATAAGCCTAAAAGGAAAAGAGAAAGTCATAATGTTGATGATAGTTCCCAGATACATTAATGAAAATAATTATATTAAACGATAATATATCATTTAATATTAGTAAAGATATTTTATCAAAATATTTATCTCTTAAAGATTTTACAATTGTATATATTATAGGTAGATATTTATAAAATAAGTATATTTACAAAAAAGATAAAGGTATTTTTCCGGAAATGTTAATAAAAATAAAAACAACGAGAAAATATTATAAAGATGGTATGAATAATTATAAAAATACTAACAGTTTTCTATATAATAGATTTAATATTATACAAAAATCATTAAAATTATTTGCTAATAGTATATATGGTAATATTGGTTCTGTTTTTGGAAATTATACTTGCAAATTTACTTCTGAAAGTATAACTGTTATTGGTGCTCAATGTGAAATATTTTTAGAAGAATTGTTAAAAAATTCAAAAATAACAAAAAATAAATTTATAATTAATAATCCTGATTTTAAAACACTTTATCAAATGAACAAAAAAGATAATAAAGTTTTTAATACTTTTACAGAAACAGATATTGATTTATATCAGGAGTTTGATATTGATTTTAATTATGATTATGAAATTAATTTAAATATTATATATGGAGATACCGATAGTATAATGATTTGTTTATATGATATTAATAATTATCTTACTCAATATTCCAATGATAATAAAAAATATATGGATAATATATTAAAAATATCTGTTAAAATTGGTAATATAATTAGTAATATATTAAATAATAATATTATTAAAAATAATTTAAATTTAGAATTTGAAAGTATTTTTATAAATATGGTTTTTCAATCTAAAAAAAATATATTTGTTTAGAAATAGATTCTAATAATATTAATAATATAAAAAATGTTAGAAAAGGTGTTTCCATTGTTAGAAGAGATCTGTAATTTTCATAAACAACAAATAGAAAATGTATGTAATAATATAATTTTATTTATTGATGAAAATAGATTTGCAAATAACAAAAAATTAGATATGAGATTTAGGAATATTTATTGGTAAATTTATCGATAATATAATTAAAAAATTAGTATTAGATGAAGTTAATAAAAATCTTAATAGAAGCGATTTTTTTATATCATCCTTCTATAATCATTATGAAAGTGATGATTATTATGTAATTGGAATGGTTAATAACCATAATAAAACATCTAATGAAATAATAAATTTTGGTGATAGGTTTTATTATTTATATATTAAAGATCTTGATAATTCAAAACCTTTGTTAGATAATATTAAAGAAGATTTAAAAAAAAAGATTCAAAGATCAAATGATTATAAAATTATTTTTACAAATAATTTTGATATGACAAATAAAAGAATAATGATAGAAGTATACATACACAAACTTAAAAATGATAAACATTTTTGATAAAGATGGACATATTCAAAATATTATTAAAAATAAATCACTAATGAATATAGGCGATTCCATTTGAATTTCTTTTTTTATATAGAATATAACTTAATAGTAAAATAATAATTATAAAAATAATATAATAATAATAAAATAAAGTATTAGAATTATTATTATTTTTAATATCCAATAATTATATATTTCAGGATCTGTGGAATTTAAATCCAGTAAAAATCCAGTATTATTTAATATTGTTAAAGATCTATTATTAGTTTCAAAATCATTATAAAAAAATAAAAATGGATATTTATTTATATTTAAACAATTTAATAATCTTATGTATAAAACATTTTTTTATTTATAATAATTTTTTTTTATGAAATATAATTTGATACAAAATTATAAAAAAGATTATCTATATTTGAATAATTTTTATTACAACATTTTTTATTATTAAAAATAAATAAAACATTATCTATATTTTTACCAGAATTAATATTAATATCATTAATATTAGAACAATAATCAGTTAATTCTAAAAATGTATTATTTTTATAAAGAGATAACATTATATTATTGTTAAAATTATGTTTATAACCATCTATTGATAAAAAATAAATATACACATCTTCAGTTATTTTTTTAACATCAGGTTTAGATATTATTGGATCATTGGATAAATCACGACAATCATAATCACCTGAAGTTCGTGTTGTCATCAATTTTTTATATCTGTTATTATTTATAAACGATGTTTTATTGAATTTGATTATTCTGTTTAATTCATCTTTATTATTTAAATTATGAATAGGTGTTGAGAAAATGTGATTTCCCCAACCTTCAAAAACATGAATGACACAGTCACCTAATGATATAATATAAGTATCTTTTTGTCTATTTATAATTCCAGCTACACATGTTCCAGATTTAAAATTATTTATTTTTAAATCATTATCGCGAATTTCGAAAAATAAATATATCATTTGTTTAGATATATTGAATTTATTATAATATGATATAAGTTTTTTTTTTGAAATAATCATTTTTTAAAAAAAATTCCATTATTGAATCTTTAGAAGTTGTTCCATGTGAATCAAATAAAAAAGTAAATTGGATTTTATTATATTTAAAAATTATGGAAAAATCTTCTTGAATATCTTTTGTTCCAATAGAAGAATATATAAACATATTGATTTCTTATAATTTAATAGTTGATTTATATTATATAAAAAAAATAGTTCATTAATTTAAAAATTAAGATTAAAATTAAAACATATATTTCAATTATAAAAAAATTATATATTTCTTTTTTAAATTTTATTTATAAAATTTTATTAAATAATTTAATCTTTATTTCTTAATAAATTTATTTAAAATGATATTAATATGTATTTGATACTTTTTTAATGATTATATTATAAGATTTTATTATATAAAAATAAATTTTTAAATTATTATTATTTTTTTCTTTTATAATATTATTAATATTTTTTAATGTATATAATGGTGGTAAAGAATAAGAATATTTAAATGGTTGTCTTATTATATTTGAATATATTGTAAAAATAACATTTCTACAAAAAGTACTACATATGTGACCTATATAATAATTATTAATTATTGGTAATAATGATATTTTTTTGTCTTTTTATTATAAAAGATACAATTATCTATTTCATTAATTATTTTCTTATTATTATAAATATCTTTTGATTTAACTATCACAGTTTCAAAAATTAATTGTTGTTTTATTATAGAAATTTTTTTTATAAACCAAATATTAGAAACATTTGGATTGGGATAATGGAAAATTTATAGTTGCTTATGATATGTATATGAATTATAAAAGAGTTTTTTATAAAACACATTTGGAGTTACCTTTAATATATTTAAATCCAGAACAGTTTAAAAATGCAAGACCTATTTATGTAATCGATCTATCCAGGCGACCAGAAAATATCTCAGAGTCTAGAAATAATATCATTTTACACGTTGATTTTGATAAAAATATTGATCCACCTATTGGAAATAATGAAGGTACAATTGCTTACATTTGTATGATTTCAGTTTCTGATTTTTCATATGATATTATAAATAACACAATAAAAGAAAATTATTCAAAAATCTTATTTGCCTGGACTATTATTGATTTTATTTTTAAATTGCTTTTAAACTTAGGTTATTATTCACTCTTCCTTATTACTAATATGGCAACAATATAGATCAAGGATGCTAGAACTTTAGGAATTTTTAAAAGAACAAATATTGTATCTGACTAAAATTGTAAATTAAATAAAATAAAACCACAAAGTATTTGAAAGTTCATATCGAAGTAAATTGTTCAAGGCAGACAAAACTTATGGTTTTGATCAAATAATGATACACGTCACGATATTGAACTTCTATGTGCCTTCACGTGTCTTCATAGAGTGCATTTCTAATTGTTTATAGGGACACGCGGAACATATATCAAACTCCTGCGTCTTCTTAATGTTGATCCGCAGTTCTATGTACCTTCATGTGTTTTCCTAGATTAATTTTCCGATTTGTTTTATATGAACATTTTGAACAATGAAACCACTGCACTTGATCAGCAGGCTTATGAATTATAAAATGCGTTGCTAAATTATCTTTGCGAATTGTTTTATAGGGACACTCTGAACATTTATGCCAAGCATTTGAATCTTGATCAGTAGTTATATGTGTCTTCATGTGGTTTATTAGAGAAGATTTTCGATTTGTTTTATGTGAACATTTTAAACAATGAAACCACTGGACTTGATCAGCGGACTTATGAATTATGGAATGTCGTAGTAAATCACGTTTGTGGATTGTTTTAAAGGGACACTCTGGACATTTATGCCAAACTCTTGTATCTTCACCGTGTTGATCAGCAGTTATATGTATCTTCAGGTGGCGGCTTAAAATATATTTCTGACTTGTTTTATATGAACATTTTGAACAATGAAACCACTGCACTTGATCAGCAGGTCTATGAATTAAGTTATGCCTTGTTAAATTACGTTTTTCAACTGTTTTATAGGGGCATTCTGGACATTTATGCCAAACTCTTGAATTTTCGCTACATTGATCAGTAGTTATATGTGTTTTTATGTGATTTCTTAGACTATTTTTCCGATTTGTTTTATATGAACATTTTAAACAATGAAGCCACTGGACTTGATCAGCAGACTTATGAATTATAGTATGCTCTCTTAAACTGCTTTTGTAGATTGATTTGTACGAACACTCTGGACATTTATGCCAAACTCTTGAGTATTCGCCGTGTTGATCAGCGGTTATATGTGTCTTCA
The DNA here is from genome assembly GCA_016904865.1 of Pissodes strobi. NCBI lineage: Eukaryota > Metazoa > Arthropoda > Insecta > Coleoptera > Curculionidae > Pissodes > Pissodes strobi. The sequence continues at coordinate 67,213 of MU187006.1, forward strand.
TATGGTTTTTTAGGCAATAGTTCTGATTTGTTTTGTATGAACATTGCAAACAGTGAAACCACTCGACTTGATCAGCAGGTGTATGAATTAAGTTATGCCTTGTTAAATTACGTTTTTCAACTGTTTTATAGGGGCACTCTGGACATTTATACCAATTTTTTCTGTTTTCATATTGGTGATTAATCTGGTACTTGTTGAAATGATGCTTAGATATTTCTTTCCTTGGAGTTTTATAAGAAGGCTTCAAAGACTTGACTGAATGCTGTTTGATATCACCTTTGCGATTCGACTGGTATGGATGTTCAGGTTTATGGACAGGTACGCATTTTATGAACCTAAAAAAATATATAGTTAAAAAAAAAACAACATACCTACATATGTAAAGCTTGTTTTAATAAGAGCGCAAGATTTGAAATGCGCGCCATTTTGGCTGTCATAATGACACATGATTATAACATGAGAGACAGATTCGAGTTAGTAAAAATGGAGCATTACCCGATGGAACAACGCGTTCTGATGGTTAAACAATATCATGAAAATTGTGAAAGTTTGATTGCTATGATTCGTAAAGTGCGTCCAATTTTCGGTCAACATAATGTTCCTAATTCTTCTACGGTGAAAAGGATAATAGAAAAAATCCAAAGAACTGGTTCTTCGGTTAATGATGTGAAACACACGACACGAGCTCGTTCAGAACAAAATATCACGGCTGGTCACGAATGTGGCCGAGAATTCAAGGACGTCCTTTGAAATTATGGCTGTAAGGCTATTTCAAGTCACAGGTGTAGGACTCTCTCCAAAACTATGGAGACACGTCGATGATAACTTCGTCATTTGGCCTCACGGCAAGGAGGACCTCTAATGCTTCCTGGATTACCTGAATTCTCGACACCCAAAAATCTAATGCACCATTGAGGTCGAAGACGAAAATAAACTGTCTTTTCTGGATGTCCTAGTTATGAGAACAGAAGGACGCCTGCGATACACTGTATACAGGACACCCACACATACAAACAGGCTTACCGATACACAAGGGCCAAAAGATGAGCTACAGAATATAAAAATGGCTCTAAAACAAAACGGCTACAAAACATACACAATAAAAACGCCGAAAGAAATAAGAAAAGGTTGAACACCGGCCAGGAACACTATTGCCATACATAAATGAGACGACGGATAGAATTAGATGACAAAATAAAGCTAGAAAATCACGGAGTTTATAGTGTATCACGTGGCACCTGCAATAAAACATACGTTGGACAAACCAATAGACGAATATCAGCAAGGCTAGAGGAACACAACTAAGCATCAGAAACAGGCAAACATCAACAGCGCTCTTCCAACATCTTTTAAACACAGGACACAAAATTAACCTAGACAGTTGCAAGCAAATATACATACATTATATCTACAAAATTATAAAAAGACAATTACAAATATTATACCTATAAGTATACCAGGTAATATCAATGCACTATACTCAATATTCACCACTTATTAAATTCATAGAAACATTTATCTTGAAGATATTTTATTGTTTCTTCTCCGAAACATTTCGATACTGCTTATCAAAATCAAAATTTTTTTATTGCTCTGAACTGTGGCCCTCTTTCAAAAAAAGCTGAATTATGTAAAGGGATGCGCAGGTCACCACGACCCCTCGTATTCATTGACATCTGCTCTGCATAGTGTTGTTCGTTTCTCTGGAAAAGATCAGGTTTCTTCCTGACAAACAGGACCAATGCCAAGAAATATAATGATGGCGCAGTCAAGACCCCCAGTTTTACAAAATATGGCCTACAACTAGTTCTGACTGAGAGACCAAAAACACATCGAATAATACGCTTCTGTGCCCTAAACACACCCAAAGCTTCACTAGAAGACCCCCAAAATATGATACCATAATTCAATATTGACTGAATACATGATACATAATAAAGTTTAATTGTATCAGTCAACAGATTATCCCTGAGACTGCGTACCAAAGCACAGTTACTAATGAGTCGGGATAAGGATCTTACAATGCTGATTCCAGTTTAGCAGTGGATCAAGATGTACCCGAAGAAACTTAAAGAAGAAAAAATAAACTTTTTAGGTATGTTATTGGCAATTTGTGCCAACGGGGTCCAAACAACCAAAAAATCGTGCAAATCCGGGTATAACGCTTGTTTATTTTAAATTGGGCTGTTTCTCTTTAAGATTCTAGAAGAAATATTATACTGTTATGTACATATTGTTACGGCTAGCCTATACAACCATCCGAACGTTTTTGTGCTACCCTATAAAACTAGCCGCCGCCGTGCCGCTCGCTTCCCTGTCTGTATGACTCATCGCCCGGCCGGTCGCGAAGTTTCAGGATCGCTGGAATTGTCTCGATGGCCTCGTCGAAATCATATAGAGTGGCGTCGGAATACTTCCCGAATATTCGTGATAAATTTAAGATTATATATAAGCAGACCTAAGGCGAATGTTAGTCAGTCGGTTAGTCGGATAGTTAGTTAGTTCAGTTAATTATTGAGTGTTGAATAGATATTAGTGGTAAAGTTATAAGAGTAGTATAGAGTGTTAAATTGTATACAGTGGTAGTGAATAAAGAGAGTATTAGTTGAAAATAGCAAAGTTGTAATTCTGTTAAGAACCCACGGGAAAAACGTAACAATTGGTGTCAGAAGTCGGATTGTGAAGGGACCGGACTTGCGAAGTATTTTTCGAGGAAAGAAGAGGTACAAGTACGTCAACGAGACCGTTTGATTGCTGGATTCTGGTAAAGTTTTATAACATTCTATGGTCGATACAAGGCAACAAACAGCAGAAATGGAGCAAATAAATAAAATGTTGGCCGATTTCAGGGATAATTTAAATGCTGAGAGGCGAGCGGATCGGGAGAACGTAGAAGGCAAGCGGATCGGGAAGAGGATGAACGTAAAAGGCAAGCAGAACAGGACCGGCTGCAAAAAATTTTTCAAGATCAAGAAGATAAAAGGCAAGCTGAACGGGAGGAGGATGAACGTAGAAGGCAAGCTGAACAGGACCGGCTTCAGAAAATTTTGCAAGACCAGGAAGAGAAAAGACAAGCAGAGCAGGACCAGCTTCAGAAATGGATGCTGGATGTAATTGTAGGCGAGCAAGGAAAATTACACAAAATATTGGACGGACAAAATGAGAAATTTGAGAAAGAAGTAAACAATATTCAAAAAGAAGTTGGAAATGTACAAAAAGAAGTAGGAGACGTACAGAAAGAAGTGAAGAATCTACAAGCAGAATTTACCAGACTAAAACATCAAGCATCCACCGAGAGGGCATTCACCTCAGGACAAAACATCAAACCTCCAACGTACGACGGTCAAACATCCTGGACAATGTACAAAAGACAATTTGAAGCCGCTGCTGTTGCCAACGATTGGAATAATGAAGAAATGGCTACATCATTAGTGGTAGCGCTTCGTGGATCTGCCCTGGAACTACTGCAGACTATTCCCATCAGCCAACAAGGGAAATATGACATCCTTGTAGCTGTCCTGGAGAGACGATTTGGAGAACAACACCGAAGACAACTGTATCAGGCACAAGTAAAGTCTCGGCATCAGAAGCCTGGTGAAAACCTGCAAGAATTTGAGGCAGACATTAGACGTCTCATTCAATTGGCCTACCCGGGAGCGACAGAAGAATTTCAAGAGGAACTTGCTGCCCAATATTTCGTGGATGGTATCAGAGATCCAGAAACTCAGAAAATGCTACGCCTAGCCAAATTTGATAACAGCAGTGACGCTATGGGTCGAGCCCTAGAAATCGAGGCGGCCTGTAACATCTCCAAGCCAAAAATCAGGGCCGTATCCATCCAGGAAGAAAAGGCGACAAACAGCTGTGAATTAAATGAGATGGGTGAAATCTTGAAGAAATTAACCGAAGTTCTTCAGGCCACGGAGAGATTCCGGGAGTCACTAGAAGTTAGGCCATACAACCGCAATCAGTGCTAT
>MU187007.1:0-40586 GCA_016904865.1 Pissodes strobi
GACTGCTGCGAAGAGATCATGCAAGTAATCTCCTCAGGAATGGAAGCATACATCCCAAATTCCATCAAGTTACCATCAAAAGGAAAGCCCTGGTTCGACAAAAGATGCGAAAGAGCTATAGGAAGGAAACAGCAAGCCTATAAGTACTGGCAGCAAAATCAGACCGCTGAAAATCGCAATTATTTTATCGATGCGAGAAACGAGTGCAAGCGTGTGATCGACGAAACTAAGGACAAACACAATCAAAGGATCAGAAATAAACTTTTGCAATGCCCCAGTGGCTCCAGGAATTTCTGGTCGGTAGCAAAGGCAGTAAGTAACAACTTTACTAAAACGTCTCTCCCACCTTTGACGGACGAACGTGGCATCACGGCGACTACAGCCAAGGAAAAAGCAAACATGCTCGCCAAAATGTTTTCATCGCACTCTACCTTAGACGTGCCCCAAAGCAAGACTCTCCCCACTATACCGAACATCAACACCACCATGGCAGAGGTCAAGTTTTCTCATCGTGATATTCGCAAAATCCTTAAAGAACTAGATACGCAAAAGGCATCAGGGATGGACGGAATACCTGCCATCGTGCTAAAGAACTGCGCCAACGAACTAACACCTGTTTTTTCCAGGCTTTTTTCTCTTTCTTACAGAAAAGGGATTTACCCATCCTCTTGGAAAGTCGCTCGAGTGCAACCTGTTCCAAAAAAAGGCAAGAAAACCACGCCCTCAAACTATCGCCCGATTGCCTTGCTTCCAATAATCTCCAAAGTCATGGAACGTGTAGTCAACCAGCAACTACTCAAATACCTCGAGAGCAACAGAATAATCAGCGATAATCAATACGGCTTTCGCAAAGAGGGATCGACAGGTGATATATTGGCCTATGTCACTCATATATGGAGTAGGGCAATTGAAAACTACGGAGAGTCTCGAGCGATTGCGTTGGATATTTCAAAGGCATTCGACAGAGTTTGGCATGACGGACTGCTCAACAAACTGCTGTCCTTGGGACTGCCCGCCTCTCTCTGCAGCTGGCTGGCCAGTTTCCTTAAGAACCGATCCCTACATGTTGCAGTCGATGGACACATCTCGGACACATTCACCATCAACGCGGGCGTGCCTCAGGGCGCAATACTTTCACCAACTCTGTTCCTCATCTATATTAATGACTTGCTGATCGAAACGAATAATCCTGTTTACAGTTTTGCAGATGACAGTACCCTTGTCTCCCACTTTAGATCAGAAAAACCCTTTCCAGCGACTGAGACTCATCACCGCAGACAGGAGCAGATTACAGCAATTAATCAAGATCTGGAGAAAGTTCAAACTTGGGGCGACCGAAATTTGGTCCAGTTCAATGCAGCAAAGACCCAAGCAGCAACGTTTACTAAGAGGGCCAATACAGCGGGCCCCGACATCATTATGGCAGGATCGACCATTCCTTCATCCTCGTCAATCGGGTTGCTGGGTGTCTCGGTCAACAGCAATATGTCATGGCATGACCATGTTGCTAACATCGCAAAATCAGCCTCCCAGAAGTTGGTGCGCTATTTCGCAACAAAAAACTCTACATACCGCAGCAGTTGCTCTTGCTGTACAAAGCGCAAATAAGACCGAGCTTAGAATATTGCTCACATATCTGGGGTGCCGCACCAAAGCATACCCTAAAGCTGCTGGATTCCATTCAGAGGAGGGCTGTGCGTCTCGTCGGCGATCCGGAGTTGACCCGGAATCTGGATAGTCTGGAACATCGCAGACATGTGGCCGAGATGTCTCTGTTTTACAGATACTTTCACGGCAGATGTTCCCAGGATTTGGCCCACATAATCCCGCCCCTGTCAACTCCTGTCAGGCAGTCCCGACAGACGGCAGGAGCGCACCAGTTCGTCGTACAACTAGAAACACCTAGAACATCGCTTTACCAGAACTCCTTTGTCTGGCGCACTGCATCACTGTGGAACTCACTTCCAGGACATCTGTTTACCACTAATTACAACCTACAAATATTCAAGAACCGTGTCAATCAACATCTTCGCACACATACCGCTCGTCGAGCGCCATAGGGTCTCCCTTTAGTGTGTGTGCCACTGCCATAAAAAAAAAAATAAAACATATTTTCCGAAACTTTTATTAATTTCTCCATAACTATTCATGAATTATTTTATAATTGACACTACACTAATCTAATATTGCAACAAAAATTAGGGAACCAATTGTAATATAACAAGCTTCTAAACGCTTATAATAAAAGACTGAGCTGTTGACACGTGGTACGTGGCCTGATAAAGTGCACGCGCACAAAACGCACGCAAGTTGTTAATATTCCGACCTGTGTTTCAGCACCGTTCCAACGTTCTGGTAACGATTTCGACACTCCGCTTGAATTGGCGAGTACGGTTTATTTCATCAACATTCCGACCTGTGTTTCAGCACCGTTCCAACATTCTGGTGCCGATTTCGGCACTCCGCCTTAATTGGCCAAACGAATTGAAATCGACCAATTAAATTTACGCAAGTGCCGAATCCTTTACCGGAATGTTTAAATGCCACCGGCAAGCATATACGTAAATTGCAGACGCGATAGGACCTTGCTATAGGGCGATCGTAATATAAATGTAGTTGTTTTTCATGTGTTGGGTTAGTTTTCGTTAGTTTTTGTTGGTTGTGCCCCCGAAGCGAACGAAACCAGTGGAGGGCCAGGCATATAGTTTTCAAATATTTGAAGACGAAACGTAACGGGGGGATTAAATCTAACATTTATATTACAGTCGTCCTATGGCAGAACCTTATGCTTCTTCATTTTACGTATATGCCACCGGGGTTGGTTATGAGAAGGATTAGTTGTGGCAGAGGCGAATACTCTCGTACTAGCAATTGCAACACTGCACGGCCAGTCGTAAAATAATAAGCGTCTCGTTCTAATACTTCAGTATATTTTCTGTTTCGGCATGCAATAGTGTATTTTTAGCAGAGTGTAAAGTGAATATTGTCGTTTTTAATCAAAGATTTATACCCCTGGTATCTTAAGCCCTTTTACTTACATGTCTTCTGGGGGTTGGTTTTGACATTCGACTTAGGGCAAGTTGTGTCACAACCTGCCCCTTATCAAACTGAATAATTTAAAAACAATGATTATATGCTTTTCATTAGTTGGTAATACTTATTCTCGCTTCTGGAAGGAGTTTTGGACCGTTATAAATTTGAACCCCAAGACATGTATAACGTTGATCAGATGGACATAACTATCGTTCCGAAGCAGAATAATAGCTAGAAAGGGTGTCAAGCAGGTTGGTCACGTCACATCTGCGGGGAGAGGTACCTTGGTAACGTTCTGTTTTGCCACCAGCGCCAGTGGAAATTCAGTCCCCCATGTTTCTTTTTCCCCGCAAAAATTTCAGAGACCATTTTGTGAACAATGGCCCACCTGGTTTTATCGGAGCAGCAAATCCATTGGAACGGATGTCAAAAATGAGTTTTAAGTATATATTTTTGCAGCATTTCGGGTTACGTCACATCTGCGGAGAGAGATACATTGGTAACTTTCTCTTTTGCGACCAGCTCCAGCGGAAATTCACTCCCCATGTTCATTTTTCCCCGCAAAAATTTCGGACACCATTTTATAAACAATTGCCCATCTGCTTGTATTGGAGCTGCAAATCCATCGGGGTGGATGTCAAAAATGAGTTTTATATATTTTTGTAGCATTTCGTCAACCACGTACGATCCTCAAAAGAAAAACCAGTCTTGCTCATCCTAGACAATCACGAGTTCCACCTATCATTAAGCTTTTGGAAGGAAAATGGTGTAGTGATTTATTTACCTCCTCATTGTTTACATAAAATGCAGCCATTAGAACGCTCAGTGTATGAACGGCTGATTGACTCTTGGATGAGAAATTACGCAGGCAAAACTAGACGATCTATAACATACCAAATATTGCAAAAGAAGCCTTACTTTTAGCTGCAACTCCGGGCAATATTCACGCGGGTTTTTAGGTTACACACACATATTTGGTGACGATGAGTTTCTTCCGGCAGTTGTAGATAAACTCCAGAGAATGTTAAAAATTTGACAAATCATGCAAATAAACTACAACCCATAGCAACACAAGATGGAAGACCTGAAGCTGCAGCTCAAGTAACAGCATCTATACCCAAACAAGATGGAAGACTTGAAGCTGACGATGACGCTCAAAGAATATATGAGCAATCTACTCTCGGATACTCGTCCATAATTATAAACTCACCTCCAAAATTGGGAACTTCAGATCTGATTCTGTTAGATAAAACCAGTTTACCTAGACCATCGGGTACAAACAAAACATATTATTCACCACAAGATTTACGTTCTGGTCCAAAAGCAGAAAAGCTCGTAGGAACTAGAAAAGCATTAAACGTGGTCGAGCGGCAATTTGGACTGACATACCCAACATAGAACAATTAGAAGAGGAATACAGAAACAAACAGAAAAAGGAATCAAAGGAAAGAGCAAAAGGGTTAGGTACTATGGAAAATAATTGCAAGGAAGAAAAACAATTAAGAGGTCAATAGGATTTCGTCAAACATGGGTTCAGTGTCTTAGGTGCATATACTGGGCTCATGAGGCACGCTCCGACAGAGATCCGTTTTATGTATGTCATAATTGCGATTTTGATGATGACCTGTAATCCGGTAAAACATGTCATAACCACGATACACTTACACACGGTAGGCTGATTATGTGTCTCAAAAACGTCCGCTATTGCGCATATCGTAACTCTGGGAAACTTAAAGCAGATTTGACATAATAATTCACATAATTATTGTTAAATTTGTATATATTATTATGTTAGTCGATTATCTTAATTAAAATGAACAAACTAACGTTTTAAATATACCAAATAACTAATAATTATGTGAATGCACGAAGTTTTTAAAAATTTGACATTACGTCACGTGTCAAAACTTTCCGTCTTTGCATCTCAGTTACGTCATGCGGCCGCCATTGAACATGCCCATCGGCATACCATGTATAGGTGCATCGTATTCACAATCAACCCCAACACTACCACAGACAACCCCAAGTTGGGGTTAGTTGTTACAGTTGAACCTATTTAGATCTTTTGTTAATAGAGTTATTTATATTACTTTTTAGGTTATTGTTTTGGTATTTCTAAGTTAATAAAATATAACAGAATATATGTTAATTAAAACAAACAATAAAACTTCATTTAAAAAAAGTTGAAAAAAATAATTTAAAAATCTGGCGCAACCAACTCTGGTCTCGCCTGCTCGCTACACTCAAGTTCCATCCATCACAGTTTTTCAATAAAGAAACGATTACGTCATGTGTGAGATGCTGAGAACGCCTAATGCTTCGTGTTGCGAACTAATGGAAAAGGTCATTAAAACAAACAGTGAGTACTTATTGCTTTTGAAATGCATAAAACATAAATAAAATATATATGATCTCATTGTAGAAATTTGTGACAAGTCACAGATCTGCAAAATGCGTACATTTGAAAATTATCGGCATTATTTTGATTTGAATAATTTAATATTATTTGATGCACTCACTTCGAATCGGAGCTGGGGCCTTGTTTTTTTAAGCTGGCGAATGACAAACATGCAAAAAACATTTTGTAATACCTACCTTTTGTTAATTAAGAGACCTCCCCAAACCGTAATAATACTTAACCTATTGCATCAACAAATTTTGCACTTTCCGAAATCTCCCCTGGCGACATCAACGTAAAATACTTTTGGGAATTCGAACAGTTCTCTCGCGTAATTCCCCACTCACTTGGCCACGTAATGCTGGAAGAAAATATTTGCTCTTTACCTTTAACTCGATTCATTCTTTCGGCTTTTATGACTTTGTTTTACTCGTATTCCGATTTCTGGTAATATTTACTGCCTATTTGCACATATATTATTGCTGTGCTACCGATCAGCAAATTAACGTTTGAATTTTGAATACAGGATTTCCCAGTATATTTTGAGTACTTTCGAAACCCTGTAACTGTGATGTAGTGATGCAATTTGTGTGGGTTAGTTTGTAATTTTCATAAGTTTTTTAGATACTTTTGTCACTTGCAAGTACAGTGGGAATGATCAAAAACAAAAATTAAATTATCCAAGGATAAGAGAAATTGCTATTTTCAGTTTCAGCTTATGTGTCAAAAAAGTGTTTTTTTAATTTTTTGGTAATGCAGGGCTAGGTGCTTTAATTTCGACATCTGTATCATTCAAAAGCCTTTGATACCATTAACCATTCATTGCTATGCTCAAAATTTAAATATTATGGTTTTAGTCAGCAATCTGTTCATCTTATTAAATCATATTTATCAAATCGAAAACAACAAATATCAGTAAATAATTCATTGTCATCCATGGCTGACATTTTATCCGGAGTACCCCAGGGTCTTGGGTCCATTATTTTTTTTAATTTATACGGCAGATATACTAAAAAGGTTAAAAATTTGTAAAATTTAAACCCAGATTTATTGTCATTTTAACAAATCTAATTTTGATCAGGCATGTGTCAATATTAATAAAGATTTGGACACTCTTAAAAATTTGTCACTCGAGCACAACTTAATTCTTAACCCTCAGAAGTCCAAACTGATGTGCTTTGTTAATAAAATTGATAAAGAGTTTTATAAGTTAAATCTTAATATAACAATTAATGGTACACGTTTAGATATATCAAATGTAGCTAGAAATTTAGGGATTTTATTGGACACAGATTTAAGATTTTCTGATCATGTAGGACTACTTTTGCAGAAGGCATATTCTAACTGAAGACTCATTTATCATAATTTACATTTACTAAATAAGAAACTAAAAAGAATTTTGTGTAAATCAATGGTGTTAAGTCAATTTAATTACTGCGATTTTATTTATGGCCCATGCTTGACTCAGGAAGATAAAAATAGAATTCAAAAAGTTCAAAAGTGTTGTTTCAGATTAATTCATGGTATTAGAAAATTTGAACTGATTTCATACAAAATAAAGTCTGATATGTGTCTCGATATGAATAATAGGCGGTTGCAACATTTAGGAGTATTCCTGTACAAAATTGTTAATGATCCGGCGGCTCCACCATGTCTAAAAATAAAATTCATACGGCACTCTGAAATACATCTTAGACCAACCAGATTTAGAGACAACTTTATTTTACCTCCACACAGAACTGCCTTATTTCTTAGATGATTTGTGTATCAGGCAATATCATTATATAACTCTTTACCTCAAACTTTAAGGCTTCTAATCCTCGCTGGGCGAAGAACTATATTAAGCACGGAAATTCATCTCCTAAACACCACCATACGAAGCGAGAACGTAGTTGATACAGCTGGACAAAGATCTACGTATGACAGCTCACATCATAAGAACTGCCGAAAAAGCAGACAAAATGACCAACATACTAATGAGAATTATGCAAAAAATTGGAGGCCCCAAAAGCAGTAAGAGAAGAATCCTGACCAGCGCAGTGACCTCTGCCATCCTGTATGCCACTCCGATATGGGGCGGAGCACTTAAGTACCAGAAATACAGAGGAATTCTGGAAAAGGTAAACAGGCGTCTCGCAATAGGCATCACCTCTGCTTATAGAACGGCATCAACCACCGCGGTGCAAGTAATAGCCGGTCTTCCACCCATCGATCTGGCGGTGGAAGAAAGAAATAGGATATACAGAGAGAGGCGACAAGTCAAAGGGGAAGCAATGAACACACTACTCAATAGGTGGCAGACTAGATGGACAAGCTATGAAGGATGGGCAAAACACTTTATCAAAGATCTGAGACCCTGGATAAAAAGTAAGTAAGGAGAAGTGGATTATTATACTACACAGGCCATAACCGGACACGGTATTTTTGGAACGTATTTAAAAACCATTAAAAAACAAAACAGTGATGAATGCTGGTTCTGTGGGGGCAAGACTCCCCAGAACACACTATATTCCATTGCCGCAGATTCGTAACCATAAGACTAGAGGCGGCCATAAGATGTTGCGAGGAAATAACAAAAAACAACATAGGAGAAATCCTTTTAACCTCCGAGGAAAACTTCAAAAACGTGACCGACATGCTAAGAAAGATTATGAAGGAAAAAGAGCATGAAGAAAAAAGGAGGGAGACGGCTCGGCAAATACAAAGATAAAACAAAAGCGAGAAGCAAAATTTCCTTCCATTCCCTGAAGCAATGCCTAACGGCGGTCCCAGGAAGGAGGGCGCGTGCACGAAGCACCCCTCAGCGGAGTTTTTTAGTGGGTCGTCGGCAACAAAATCGCCAACCCCACAGTACTTGGTGAGGGCTCAAGAACAACGAGCTCCCAGTCTCTGATTGCAGATTTTTCTTCGCTAAAAAAAAGGGTTAGTTTGCGTTAGTTTGGGTTAGTTTGGGTTGGTTTGGGTTAGTTTGCGTTAGTTTGGGTTAGTTTGGGTAGCGCGCTCGTCTCAATGCGCTTGTTTGGCTAGTTAAAGTTAGTTTCGATTATTTTTGCTTAATCTGGATTACGGAAGAAATTTTCGAAGCTCCTCCTGTGTGTTCCCTAGACTCTTGTCCAAGTACGCCTGCACCTCAATAATCTGACATGTAATTTTTGAAAGTCATTTTGACGTTCCCAAAAGGAAACTTGTCGACAAAACTGTTAATTAATAATGGCCTTGCCAATTAATGTCAATAAATTTAAATATAAATTTATGTTGTTTTTAATTAACAGGCAATAATAATATGTATATATTGTTTGATGCTTACTTACCCGCCCAGCCAATTTGAGTATTTTTGTTCATTTTAATGGCTTATGTAAGTATAATGTATAGTATTGTTTTATGATATGTATATTTAATTAAATCTCAAGTTGTTACTTAGGTTCTTGTAAATGTCGGTTTATTTTGTGGTTGTATACATATGTATACCTAGCATTATATTGTGCTATGTCGTTTTGTAAATTGTAATTTATTTTGTTTAGCTTGCCCATTTTTTTGCATTTATAGGTTAAGTTTTAATAGCTTTGCTAGACTTCGCCTTTTAGCAAATCATGTGCTGCTTTAAAACATTTTTTTTTTTTTAATTTTTCAAGATGAAATTGTTTTTTTTTTAATAACTTAGTTTGGTTTCCTTAATAAAGCCGTGATTTATTTATTTATTTATTTATTTATTTATTTATTTATTTATTGATGATTTAACACACCCTTGTAGAGCACAAGGTGAAACGACACTTAACTACTAAATTTAGACATCAGTGAGCAATGTGATCTTGTTAAAAATATATAAAAAATAGCCTTTGTGCCATCACATCGTCTCAACAGAGAATTGGATAAAATTTATTGATGATACTTTTCAAATTTTTGGAAATGTCTGCCGTTAACAGCGGTACATGTGCCGAATAGTTGAAATATCGTTGAATGAATTTATAAAAAATTGTTTGGGTATGCTCTTTATGACATTTTAAATATTGCTCTAGAGTTCGCGGATCTAATGGAAAAAACCCGTAAGAATAATTTTTGGCGTATCCCCAGTCAAACCAATGGATAGGGCCATTACCCATTGGTCGGTACAAACAAATTAAATTTTTAACTTATTATGACCACAAACATGGGGGTAGCAATTAACTTTATAATTAACTACAATTAAATTAGTAGACTCTATTAAATAGGGTGGTGGGGGTTTTAGACATAGTTGTCTATCAGTCTCTGATTGCAGATTTTTCTTCGCTAAAAAAAAAGGGTTAGTTTGCATTAGTTTGGGTGAGTTTGGGTTGGTTTGGGTTGGTTTGGGTTAGTTTGCGTTAGTTTGGGTTAGTTTGGGTAGCGCGCTTATTATATTTTAAATTTTCATTTTGTATACAGTTGTTCTTTATACTTAGGAGAACTACTCGAACTTTAATTTTAAGGATCACAATAAATCACAATATTAGTTGACAATCTTATTAACTTTTTCTATATTAATACGCTTTCAAGAATACGTTTTAAATAATATTATGCATGTTACATTTCATGTCAAACTGCACTCAACAGAGAAAGATATCGAGACTCGGTTTGCGCAGAGTAGTTTGAAAGTTTCATCAGTTTTCTTATATAATTTTGTCACCTGGAACTATCAATGCAATACTCTATAATATATATGAGCCAAAAAAGTATGACCTTTCTGATAATGTCGAGTTGGGTATTTTTATTTCTACATCTGTAGTGATGATTGAACATAAACAAACTCAATGACCAAATCTTGCCACCAGTTCGCAGTTCGCAATGTGATTTCGTAAAAATACTTGAACATTTTTAGCACACGACGTTCCTGTCAAAGTTTCTTATGAAATAAAAAAAATGTTCTCATTAGAAGATAAAGCAAAGCCTGTTAAAATGTTCGTTGAAACAAGATGAGTTAGTACAATCAAAAAGAGATTCAAATTAATATTTATTAAAAATCGGCCTACAGCCAACTCGATTTAAACGTTGGCGTTGGTGCCAACAGTATTCGACAATAGAACTGTCCAAGTTCAAGGAAATCTATTTTCGTCTGCACGAAATCTGAAATATTTCTCCAAGGAGTGAGTATGTGTAGAAAAGTTCTGAATTGGGAGATAATCCTAATTTTTGTAACAACATTATTATGACAGATGAAGCTACTCTTTATTTAAATCAACTTGTGAATATGGAAAATAATCGCAAGCGTTAGGGTTCCGAGAATCCTCATGTCATACATGAAGATGACATAATTTCAGTTAATGTTGCAGTAAAGTGTGGCTTATTTATAACAGGAATTTATAGGAGTTTCTTTTTGCGTTGAGCGCACTGTGATTGCTGCTACTTATATCGATATGCTCGAGCAGTTTTTGTGCCCACAGTTAGGGCAAGAAAATTTAAGAGGGTCTGTTTACATCCAACAACACAGGGTACCCCCACAATTCACTGGAAACTTGGGCTTTCCGAATATAAATTTTTTGGGATAGATGGATGTTGGGAAACACCCCAACATGTCTAATTTATCTTTTCTATCCCTTTTGACCATATATCAATCAATAATGTTTAGAAAAACCGGCTTATAAACTACACGAGTTACAATGTCAAACGGTATAAGTAGACAACCTGTCGCTCAGTCAGCAGTGGCAAAACGATACAAGTGCGCTTATACCGTTTTACGACTACTAGCATTTTTGATGCTAAGGATTAGGATCAAAATGAAACAAATGTACTTGTATCGTTTTGCTTCAGACCTCTTCTTCTTCTTTTTTGACTTGGTCATTTCGTCACATCATAGATGGCATTAGATGTAAGAAAACCACTTGTATCCCTTTGCCACCAACTAAATTGGGTATTCATGTACCAGAATAAGTACTTAACTCATTTTTTTCAAAAAGTGCACTTGTACCCTTTTGCATCTAACCCCTTCAGTTAATGTTTTCGACAGTTACCTTGTATCAAAGCAAAATTTTGAAAAAACGCACGGTTTGACGTAATAAATCACAAAATGAATGTCGGATCTCCAAAAGCAATTGACCGTCGGCTGGCGCCAAGTATAGCCTAAAAACGAAACTCCATCCTTGGCCTTTTTTGGGAAAAATGTTAGATATCTAAAATAACTCCGTCAATAATCGTCGATGCATGGGCTATCTTTCTTTTGCTCTGCTGAATTGGCTTGACTGAAGTCGGCTTGAGGCAACATTACGGAATTAACGGAATCTGACGAGCCTGACATATTGTCACGAATAGTCTTGGAGGTTGTCGCGTTTTTAAAAAGAATAACGTCTCAGAGAAGAGTCGTGTCACGATTAGTACAATGACGGGGTCTTTTCGTTAGACTTAACACTTCCCTCAGTCTGCATTGTATGTTCTATTCGTGATGGCACGCCTTGCTTAGCGTGCAGGGGTGTAACTTAGATAGTCCGAGGTCGAGTTACGTCGGGTAAGAAGAGATGATAAAGAATACACGTTTAGTTATAACAATAACAATGTATTAATGAGAAAACTTTAACAATGACTATTGGTCAAAAATGTAATGAGATTCTGTTATACCCGATTACTAAGGCGCGCATGTTATCTCGATTTGAGGTACGGTTTGTAATTGTCTTTGGTTACTGTCTTATAATTATAGTTTTTCTTAAGAGTTGAGTTTTATTTAAGAGCACTGGAATATTTCACTAAACTATTTAACTGACCCTACTTAGACACTTGTCATTCTCAGAACTCTGACAAACTTATCCTTGATTTGACTTTACTACTGTGGTTGTGAAACCCCTAGACACAGCGCCGTCAAGTGGCTAACCGGTACTAGGTTTGGATCAGAAATAAAGGAGTAGAACCTAGAGGCAGCTGTCTAGCTAACCTTAGGAGCGGATAAAACCCGAAAGCAGCTGTCTAGCTAACCTGGGAGCTGGATAGAACCCGAAGACAGCTGTCTAGCTAACCTGGGAGCTGGTTTTAGGTGAGACCAAAGTTTGCCGAACTGAAGGTTCGGTAGCCTATTTATATTATAAAAACTGCTAATCATTGCTTGCTTAAAGTTGAAAATCGCTCCCGTTGATTGCTCGCGTTGTTTATAGTTTGCCTTTAATGTTTATATAACAATTTCCAAGTTCAAGTTCAAACTAAGGACAAGGTGATATTTCTTTAGTAGCTTATGCATTTTAGTAGATTACAATATGACGGCCCAGTCTCATTCACTATTCGCCAGAAGAAGTTTTCACTTCACATTCAAATATAAAAAAATACAATTTTCATCTGCCAGACTCCTTTAGACCACTCTGTATACATAATTTTTGCATTAAACATTTATCTGCATCTTCTATAGATTTTGCGCCATTTAAAGTTGACCCACCCGGTAGCAGACCTACGGCACTATGCTATGTTAGCCTCTTCTGATTGGTGGGTTAACGGAATTTTAGAGTACTGTTAAACCCTTCACGCATGGCTCTCCGCTCGTTTCGCTAACTTTGGGGCGCTACCAAACAAATCTAACTCAAAATAACCTAAATTTGCAAAAAGAAGCAAACATAGCCTCAAAAAATTGCCACCGACGCGACGGGAACCGGACATGGGCCATCCGTATCACAAATACAGAATCTGACCACTGCACTACTAGACCTACTGGAATAAATTCACTGGACCGTAGTGACGTTAACTCACCAATAAGAAGCGGCTAATATAGCATAGGACCGTAAATGATCTTAAAAGTCCATCCGGTACATGGTGAAAATGTCATGTTTAATGCAAAATATCAAATCCTATTGAAAACAGGCCTTTAAAATCAGATATATTCCTCAAAATTAGTTAATCTGTAAATACGTTTTAAACTCACCGCACATTAAACATCATTCTAAACATTCTAAAGAGACTTATGGAAAGAAACTCGATTGAAATTCAGTCCATCAAGCGTAAATACTATCTGCAAAAAAAGTTTAAAATTCTGTGTGCTAGTAAAACGGTGACCTTTTGCAGTATAAAACCTACATAAAATACGTTAGGCTGTTCTGCCTTCCACACAAATCAGCGTACAAAACGGTTTTGTGTGTCTCTTTTGGGCTGTTTCCTGAATATAAAAAGCACCCTTGACAGACACGAAAATAAAGTTCAGAATCAACGGCGTTTTGGCGTAGCTAGGTATAAATGTGTTTTTCATAGTAGTTCGCATAGTTTTGGTAAAAATGTGCTATTTAGAAGTTAAGTTTGTTAAATTTATAGGTATGTTCAACTCATTAGGATATTTCCAAGATTATTTAACTTGGGTATTGATATCATCAAGGAAATAAATCTGATAGATAGGCTGAATTATTGGAAGAATTTTCTTTCTTTCTTTCTTGCGTGAATTATCTCTCTATGTAAAAAATACTTTTTGCAGATAAGTTGTTTCAATATTTGTCAGTGTCTGGAAGAATATCCAATAGTCAACAAGAGAGGAAAATATGTGAACAATCTGATACTACATGTGGGATGTGATTGATCACTAAAGACCGGATTTTATGCATTTTGCATAAATATGCATGTTTGCGTATTTTTGTGTTTTTGAAGGAGGAATGCATATTTTAAAAACTATTGTATATCCAAGCATGTGTTGGGATTTCTGTGTTATTTTCTTGCGTGTTATGGCCCCCGCCGCGCGCCGCCGCCCGCCGCGCCGCCAAAACGGTGCGGTACACCTGAACTCGATTTAGATTTGCATTTCCCTTAGAAAGCAATAAATAGGCTAATAAATTAATAAAGTACATACAGTAAAAAACTAGTCTTCTATTGCGAAATTGCATTAGTCTGTGCGTTTTTTTTGCCAGATGTTTTAATTATGCTATGCTATAAATTATTTATTTGTTCATATTGGCTACAGTTTACCAGTATTATTGAGGTTGTCATTTGGTGTAGCCTCAGTTAGTATTGTACACCCACACAAAGTGAAAGTGAAAACGAAAGTGGGAATTATGTCGAAAATACGATATACTTCGTGTATTAAGCTTTATCGAGAAATAATTTTGAGCGGCGATCATGATTATTGCAAGCCTTGTTTATAAGTTGTTTAATGCTTGAAGACATTCCAAATAGATTAATACATTAAAACGTCGTCTCAAATTGCTAAAGTTAACAAGATGATGTTCGGCCCCATTCAGGCAACAGTGAAGCTGTCTCTTGAGAGTTTTAACCATGGCCAGTCAGAATCTAACGAACATCTGTGTAAAAAATATTCAAAATTTAATGCTCCAGGTGAATCAGCATTAAGACAAAACGTTGTTGGAAAGGTGTTTTCATAATACGTCTCTGAAAACTATCATTTTCGACGTCTCTGAAGAGCAAAGAAAGTAAGTCTTTCCGGTGCGGCCGCACGGGAAAAGTTTTCCGTTGCGTGCGCACGGGTAAATTTTTCCCGTTCCCTAAATTCAAGTGCTAAATTTGCAGTTATTTAGTTACAAAATAAGCACAAAGTATAATAATTTGGGTTAAAATTATACAGCAATGCAGTCTACAAAATTAATCTAGTACATTTTAGCGTCAATAGTCTAATTTTAAGTTATTTTATTTATTCTGACATTACTTGTCAGAGATACATCAAAACTAGCTGCCTATTAAACTACAAACACATTTACATAGCAACGCTTAATAAATAATATTAGATACCTGTGTCTTACTTGTCTTTCAAGTTTGACGTTTGCTTATATTTTAATTCAAAATGCATTATGACATGATTTTTGGAAACCTACATAAAATTATAATAATTTTATATTTTGATCTCAGAGAGGTATTATGAAAAATGTCGTTTATTACACGTTCAGAAACAGCTTTTCCCGTGCTTGCATGACTTCCGGTGTTCGGTTAAGCCTCACACCAGAAATGGTCGTGCGCGCACCGAAAAACCCTAGTTTCCGGACTGGTAATGAAATATACTATTGTTACCGTGCTAGATGAAATAAAGAATGAAATTGGAGGTAACTATATGAATATTGTCGTCGACAAAACAACTGGTCGCTACATAGTTAATTTAATGATCGGAAAACTCGCAGAAGAAGAACCCTGAAAAGCTTTTCTCATGGCTGTAACAGAACTGGAAAAACATACAACCTTACACTTACCCGTTTTATTCAAAAACCATTAACAGATTTCTTTTTGCCCAGTTTAGTTCCTATAGAAAAAATTCTTGTCCTGTTGTCCGATGCTGCGCCGTATATGGTAAATTCAGGACAGAATTCAAAAATATTTTATGAAAATTTAATTCATGTAACTTGCCTAGCTCACGGATTAATTAAGGTTGCGGAAATTATTAGAGCTTCCTTCCTGTTGGTCCGCCATTAGGTACTTCCGACCACAAACTTATTACAACAGTTTGTGAACTGCCACTCCCACAGAGGGATTCACCACTGCCACGTAAAATCTGGCATTACAATTGTGCAAACTGGGAGAGTCTAAGAGATTTCTACCTGAATTTTCCTTGTCGCGACGTCTGCTTTGGCACTGACGACCCGTCAGTCTGTTGCAAAGAGATGACGCAAGTAATCGCCTCAGGAATAAAAGCATACATCCCAAATTCCATCCAGTTACCGTCAAAAAAAACCCTGGTTCGACAGAAGATGCGAAAGAGCCGTAGGTAGGAAACAACAGGCCTACAAGTACAGGTAGCCAAATCAGACCGTTGAACGTCGCAGTTATTTTACCGAAGCGAGAAAAGAATGCAAACGTGTGAGTGACGAAACTAAGGACAAACACAATCAAAGAACCAGGAATAAATTTTGCAATGCCCCAGTAGCTCCAGGAATTTCTGGTCGGTAGCAAAGGCAGTAAGTAATAACTTTACAAAACCGTCTCTTCCACCTTTGATGGACGAACGCGGCGTCACGGCAACTACAGCTAAGGAAAAAGCAAACATGCACGCCGAAATATTTTCATCGCGCTCTCTCTTAAACGTCCCCCATGGCAAAGCTCTCCCCACCATATCCAACATCAACACTACCATGACAGAGGTTAAGTTTCACCACCGTGACATTCGCAAAATCCTCAAAGAGCTAGATACGTAAAAGGCATCAGGGCCGGATGGAATACTTGCCATCGTGTTAAAGAACTGCTCCAATGAACACCCATTTTTTCCAGACTTTTTTCTCTGTCTTGCCGAAAAGGGATTTACCTATCTTCTTGGAAAATCGCTCGAGTACAACCTATTCCAAAATAAAAAAGACAAGAAAACCACGCCCTCAAATTATTGCCCAATTGCCTTACTCCCAATCATCTCCAAAGTCATCGAACGTGAAGTCAATCAGCCACTACTCAATTACCTCGAAACTTACAGAATATTTAGAGATAACCAATACGGCTTCCGTAAACAGAGATCGGCAGGAGATATATTTGCCTATGTGACTCATAATAATATATGGAGTAGGGCCATTGAGAACTACGGGGAATCTCAGGCGATTGCGTTGGATATTTCGATGGCATTTGACAGAGTTTGGCATGACGGATTGCTCAACAAACTGCCATAATTTGAACTGCCAGCATCGCTCTGCAGCTGGCTTACCAGTTTCATTAAGAACCGATCTCTGCACGTTGCAGTTGATGGACACATCTTAGACATATTCACCGTTAATGCGGGAGTGTCTCAGTGCGCAATACTTTCACCAACTCTATGCCTCATCTATATTAATTACCTGCTGACCGAAACCAATAACCCTGTTTACAGCTTTGCAGATGATAGTACCCTTGTCGCCCAATTTATATCAGAAAACCCTTTACCAGCGACTGAGACATCACCGCAGACAGCAGCAGATTACATCAATTAATCAAGATCTGGAGAAGGTTCGAACCTGAGGCGACAGGAATTTGGTCCAGTTCAATGCCGCAAAAACCCGAGCAGCAGCGTTTACGAAGAAAACCAATATGGCGGACCCTGATATCATTACGGCAGGATCGCACCATTCCTTTATCCTCGTCAATCAGACTGCTGGGTGTCTCGGTCAATAGAAATATGTCCTGGCATGACCACGCTGCTAACATCTCAAAATCATCCTCGCAGAAGCTTGGTGCGCTACTTCGCAAAAAAAACTGTATACACTGCAGCAGCTGATCTTGTTCTACAAAGCGCAAATAAGATCGTACTTAAAATATTGCTCACACATCTGGGGTGCCGCACCTAAGCACACCCTAAAGCTGCTGGATTCTATTCAGAAGAGAGCTGTGCGTCTCCTCGGCGACCCGGTGTTGACCCGGGATCTGGATAGTCTAGAACACCGCAGACATGTGTCCGTGATATCCCTATTTTACAGATGTTCCAAGGACTTGGCCCGCACCATCCCGCCCCGAGCAACGCTTGTGAGACAGTCGCGACAGACGGCAAGAATGCACCCATTCGTTGTACAACTGGAAACACCTAGAACGTCGCTTTACAAGGACTCCTTTGTCTGGCGCCATTAGGAGTACAGTTTTATAAGGCGAATTTGTCCGGAGAACCATCTGAGCCTGTCATGACCAGATGGGGTACCTGGATTCGTGCGGTGGTATTTTATGCAGACAATTAGCAAACATTTTAAGACTTAATTTTACAAATAATGTCAGATGATTCACAGTGCACCCAAAAGTGTAAAGAAATATTTCCAACTGTTAAAGTAGAATAATAGTTAATGTGTATTAAGTGTAACTATGTATTTCTAACAGACAGTATTTTGCAACTAGAAAAATCGTGTACAAGTCTACCAGAATCGATGAATATAGAAACATGTGTACAAAATTGCAGATGAAGTAGGAAAAACAGTAGTGACAAAATTAGAAAGTTTAATAGAAAAAAAACACAGGTTTTAAGCCAGGTCGTAAACATAATGTCAGAGAAAACTGTAAATAATTTGGCAATTGAACCTGCGTTAGTTCTAAAATAAAAATTTAGTCTTAACTTCTGTAGATGTAGAGAGATTGTTTTCTTTGTACAAACGTGTCCTTACTAATAGCCGCCACATTTTTTTAGTTCAAAACCTTGAAGAACACGTAATAACTAGTGCGTTTTATACTTTTTCAAATTAATATTAATATGAGTTACATATAAAATAATATAGGAACATTGTTAATGAAGTATATTCAAGTTTAATTTATTTTTATTAAATACTCATTCCCCTAACTTAGTGGAAATTTAATTTAGACAATCAAAATTTTGTTTTAGTACAGTGTTTTTTTGCATATATCCTGCATAAATTAAAAAAAAATGCACCTAATCACAGTTTACAGAATAATTCTGTAAACTTTGACCTAATCCGGTCTTTATTGATCACAAGAAATGTAATTCATATAGTAAGCAAGAAGCTCCATTAAACTGATCAATCTGATAGGTCTGTTTCGGGCCTACACTACAGTTTAAAAGTTATATGAGTTTACATGGTTTGCGGTAAGATTGTTCAACGGCATATTAGTGATGCAGCAACGCAATAAATATTTTAATAAATATTTTATGGCTATACTTTCAAAACACACATATTCTACTACGATTTTGTTCTAAACTATAACAGATAGCGGATAATTCTTATATTTCGTAAACATCGATTCTCTTTTCGAATATATAAATGTTGACAAAACTGCTATCGGGTCAGCTACAAAATTTCCTTAGGGTTGAGGAGCAAATAATCTGCGTATCTTGTCAGAATGTTTTAAGGTCTAATAATTCAGTTACTTGTGTTTCTTCGTCAGAATTTACATACTGTACTACAGCCATATAGCGGTAAATTATCTTCTTTCTACATCCTCGTAAAACCTTTACCAGTTCAATCTTCAATATCTTAAATACGTGGTTCGTTGTTCAAACTATTCAGTTTTTTTCGCACAACCTGTTGAACGTCTTTAAAAGATTCATCGTCTGAATTTTTGTCGATAGACACTAATTCACAGACATTTCAATTGTTACAACTATTATGGTTTGCCAGGCTTCACCGTAAGCTTCTGGGGTTTTACATCCATTCATGTTGGTACTGCTGAGAATCGTTACTGTTGTAAATACGTAGTTTAAAAAGGTATCGCTGACATCGGCTATAGTATAACTATCATCAACTGGAATTTTTTTGTTAAACTCACCCAGAATCTATTGGTACGATTCCTGTTGCTTGAAATGAGTTAATGTCTTAATGACAGTATTAGATTTATTTTCTATTTTGTGAGTGTGAATGCAAGTAGTTAAGAAGAATTTTCTCTATTGACGTTTGCTGTTATATGTGAGTGTAACCATCCACATCATCAACACGTTCTTCCACAGACAATCTTAATTATTTGAAGAAATTCCACATCTAAAGGTTGAATTTATTGTATAGGCAGAAGAAAATAATGTCGCTTTCCTGGTATAGCGTTATAAGAGTGCCAGTAAAATGAAACGAAAAATTGTCCTCCAGCAACGCTTTATGTCCTATCCTGGTAATCCTTTTTGGATGCATCGAAAACGATGCTTCGAGCCATTCTGTGCATCCATCCATTGTGTCTTCGTGCAACGTGATCCGAAACTACAGCACCTCCCCTTGAAACACGGTTCTTCGTTTGGTCCCATTTTTACACATTGTTGCCACAGCTTGTCGGTCTTATAAATGACGTCTGTGAATAATGGCACCCCAGATACCTAATTGAACTTCATAACAGTTATTCGTAAAATGACGCAAATATTTTGAATTATTTGTGCCCCCTTCTTTTTGGCCATTCTCCAATTAATCTCGTCCCAGCTCAACACCTTATAAGGAAGAATGTCTTTCAGACTGTCTATTTTTGAAATATTCTACTGTATTTTTGAAATATTCTACTGTGTTACTCGCAAAATATTTGCACGACACTTTTTAAATTCGTGACCATTTTTTGACTAATTTAATTGTTGTGTTTTCCAATAAGTTATAAATCCAATATTTCCGTGGCAATCTCATTATAGTTGCTATCTGAATAGTTTTTGGCTAGGTTCCGAATATCCAGAATTCTTAACGGGAATCCTCGTTCTCCACACAAACTGGTTGATTTGATGAAAGATTTTTCTTTATTTTTGTAGAAGACGGTATGGTATGTCTCCCAGTTTTTTAATGCGCAAATCGAAAGTTTCTTTTCTGAAGTTGCCAAATGATATTTTGAACTCGGCTGAAATAGTTACGGCGTAATGACGACCCATCTTTTGCTACTGTAAAGCTGTACATAATCTGCATATATTCGTGAGCCTAAGTGCCTCTTGTATTGTCGTAGCAACATGTATTTAACACTATCAGTATACTGGGAAAGCGTTGAAATTGATCAATCTCACTCTATATGTGCGATCAATCTGACGCCATCAAATAAATTTAATTATAAACTCGCAACGCATTATCCGGAATGACTGAATTTTAGAACATGGCGCCCAGATGCATTAATCACTATACACTATCAATTTATTCAACGCTAGATCTTAATTATTGTTACCAATCTGTTCTGGAATTTATGAATGTTAATAAAAACAGCTACAAATTTGAAATAGAATTTTTCTTACAACACAGGACTTTAGCGAGTTGATTTGTACACACATACACATGTTAATCGGCCATATTTTCGCTACCACTAACCCAAACCTGATGGTGAAAGTTGGAAGTAACCGGCGACTTTAAATCTGTCAAAATGCAACTTGAATATCAATCTCACCCCAAACGATGGAAATTAGAAGCAAGTATTTCGCGAATCCTTTCTAACATACCAATAAACATCTACAAACAGTTCATATAACCCTTCTTTTCTTCAAAGTAAATTAAGACAGACCGAAACATTTCCTATAATTCCTCATTCACGTTGATAGAATTAAAACAAATCATTGTTTCAACCAGAAACTCAGCTTTAGGCATAAATGATGTTTTTATCCTTATAATAGTAAAACTCCGAATAAACATCTTATCACCTATAATAGTATATTAAGATACTAGTTTTAAAAGACCATATTTTCTCGCACGAGCACGAAATTAGGAAACGACCCGCTTGCGGGGAGTTTCCTAAAGTGCGAGTGCGCTAAATGTCTTTTAAAACGTGTATTTTATACTATGTTTTCTATTTTGCACGTTTTTTAATGAAAAACATTAATTTATTCAAGTCGCTATCAAAAGTTGGACGGTCATCTTGTCACTTTTGACGTCTGTATTATTAGGAATCCCATTCAAAACGGTGTCGAAATTTTTGCTAGTGAGCTTTGACATTGAACAATTTTGTTAATATCATAGCAATCAGTCAACAAAAATAGTGTCGAAAAGAGCTTCTTTTCGACACTACTTTGCGTATCGAAAAGACTTCTTTTTATCCGATCGGACGAAAAACTATACCTTTCCGATGTGTTTTCTCATCGCAAAAGTCATGATTCCAGTATATTGTATTTGTTGCTCGGCAACATGCAATAACGGTACGTACAACATTTCCGTCCTAGGCCAGGAATATAACACTCCCGGCCTAGGCCGGGAATGTAAAATGTCTGTCACATTTAAACACCTTGTTTGTCAGATCTGACGTTTATCAAAAGCAAGATTTAGCTGTGGTTCCCTAGTTACGTAAAAAACTCCAAGCTGGCTCGATTCAAAACTTGATATTATGCTGTTTAAATTTAAAACAGCCTTTTTATTTAGAGTAATATTTGGCTCTATTTTTATAAATATGTATTCTAATTAATTCCGATCGGATAAAAAATAGTATGTGCAACTCGTAGGAAAAGCACATTCCTGGACTCCTGTGTTGCTGGCCTCGGCTGCGCCTCGTCCACAATCGTCCAGGAATGTTTTGCTTTTCCTCCTAATTACACAATATACTATTATAATACCAAAATAGAAAAATACAATTCGACATCTATAGCCACTTTGACAAGCAAGAAAAGACCTTATTTCGATCACAACACAAACCATCTAGGCATCCAACCATCAAAAGATATACTCACGTCAAAGGAATACGCTTTTCTTTGAAAGAGATAAACCATTATCCTTAAGTCAACATGAAGTCGGTTTTCTATAGAAAATAATATTTAATCGCCTGTTTCTTAGATCCCTCAAAATTCAGCAGCATTTACAAAGAAGCACAACATATCCAGTGTAATATTCCAGAGCTTATAGTGAACTTCCCCGTTCTATATTTCTCGTGTTGACCACCTCCATAAATGGCCCTTTGAAACAAAGTATTATTTTTTTCCTTCAAGATACGTGTCTTCTCATTTTTGCAGAAACTAGTTGAAGATCCGACATATACAGAATATTGAAACCTCATTAAAGATTGATGGGGACCGACCTTTAATAATTATAACTAATTCAATTCAATTTGTTGCGAGTCCTTTCCATCGCCACTTGAGTTTCGGACTATACTAATCTTATTAAAATAAACAATCCAATATTTCTCTCAAAATTAGACTATGGAAGTTTTATCTGCGATTCTGCAAGACTATGCTATTTAAAAGTCCTCGAACTTATACAAAACCGAGATCTAAGACTTTCAATGGGAGCTTTCAGAAGGCCTCCCATCAACAGTCTTCAATGTATAACAAATACCATATCATTACAAATGAGGTATTAGCTCTTTCTTTTAGGATGCGCAGCATTCATAAAATTAGGGCCTTTCTCCATGGGAATGAAAAATAAAAGGCTTTAACTTTCCAGTTGGGTTTCTAATATAGAGTAAATAAATTAAAAAATAAATATTTAGTTTGATTTTGGTAAAGTGGTGGAAGCAAGACAAGAGGAAGGAGATTTAAAGTTTATCTTTGGTGGTCAAAACCAAAATACAAATTTCCTAAAATTATCATTATTTTACAGAAATTTTCAAATTTGATATTTCTGTTGCAGAAATGGGAATAGGTATGGGAGAGTTTAAAAAAAAATATGCACTTAAGTATATATTTTATAGATTAAACGATTTATGGGGTCCACCAAACTAGTTTTTTATTGCTTAAAAATAAATACCTTTTTTCCATTAATAGAGGATGAAAAAGGAAAGGGGTAGAATGAAAAAGTGTGTAGTATATGTATATCAATGAAAAATTGTCTGTGCTTTATATTTATGATATTATATTCTCTCAGTATTATTTGTAGTTCTCACCGGAAGTATCTACAACAACTCCAGAGTCAGGGTCAGTTGAAAGAGTAAAGAAAATAACGAATTATACTATAAGTATATATTGTCAGCCGATAAACAAAATATTGAGTAATAAATGCGTAGAAAATCTGCAAGTCAAAAAAGCTATCAAATTTTTGGCACCTGGCTATTCCCCGCCACCCTGCAAAACCATAAAGACAACACTTCTAGAAGAGATTTACCATGAAAAAAAAAACAAATATTTTTGTTGCTCTCAGGACAATCTGACGGAGGGTCAACAGTCCATACAAAGCCAGTTGTGTGTGCTGCAATTACAATCGAAGAAGAACAAGCCTTTTTGAATTAAACTATCGATATCTCAGGTCAATCCCATACCTAGGCTTATTTGGCAAAATATTGTTGGGGAAACACTCCAACATGTGTATTAACTTATCGTTTTTCATAGTATAGTTTTGTGAACACCCTCTATTTTCGTAGTATGATTGAGCCATAATTAAAACCCAAATAAATTTATTTCACCCCAGGTGAACAGCATTTTGTGCATTTAAAGCATTGTATTTCAGTTACACCTTACCGAACCTGGATTGTCGGTAGAATAGAGACCATTATATGAAGCAATCGCTGGAAAGCAAGTTGTAATTCTCCGTCAAGGACACCGTTTTTAAACGCTTAAATTTAATATGTTATTGTCTCCGTGAATGTTGTGTAAACAACAGTATGTCAAATAAAGAAAGAACATTTTTTTACCCATCTCAAATGCGATAATGGGCTCGTCTATGCCGTTCTCGCTTTTCCATCCACTTCTAGAGAAATTATATTTTAGTGCAGTGCAGTACAATCGTTCACTCGTTAGGTATCTACCTAGTCGTAGCTCTAGTTGGAGCCACGATATTGGGCCATTTTCTCATTTTATTTGCAAAAATATTTAGAAAATATCTGCTGAGTTAGGATGAGGGAATTGTGGAAGAAGAAAAGTAACAAGGTATTTAGTGCTAACGAAAAAAGCAGTTAGTTGAAATATAAGAAAGATTAATTAAATTCAGTAAAGCAAGGAGTTCATTTGAAATTAAATAAACAAGACGTTTTGTTAGACATTTTTTAGTAATAGTTAACTTGATGTACAGTATTTAATTTTATGTGGGAAAGGAATCTATCATCATCTATATTATTTACCTGCTGGCCGAAACAAATAATCCTGTTTACAGTTTTGTAGATGACAGTACCCTTGTCTCTCAATTTAGATCAGAAAAACCTTTACCAGCGACTGAGAATTATCACCGCAGACAGGAGCAGATTACAGCAATTAATCAAGACCTGGAGAAAGTTCAAATTTGGGGCGACAGAAATTTAGTCAAGTTCAATACAGCAAAGACCCAAGCAGCCACGTTTACCAAGAGGGCCAATATGGCGGACCCTGACATCATTATGGCAGGGTCGACCAAGTGGATGAAGGCATCCACGTCAATCGGACTACTGGGTGTCTCGGTAAACAGCAATGAATGCAATGAATGCATGAAAGTAGTTAGAAAAGATTTTATATATTGATCATACTTAATGCAAATTAAATCTTGCATTATTAAAGTACTTAATACCTTAAAATATAATACATGTTTCAATTCACACCCTATGAATACAGCCCCACAAACCTATATTAATACAGTTCGCTAATTAAAGTGCAGCACTTAATTTGTGGTCATAAATGATTTAAAAATTAATTGATTATACCGACTAGATATGCTTTAACCTGATTTCGTCATCTGAATCACAATACGGATCCTTGGCGAATTATTATTTTTTTACTGAAAATGTATAAGTAAAAGTATTGAAAAAAACACTGAGGTTGAAATTATAGCCTATGGTTGTTCAGCTCGTATTAAAACTCTGTTATGCATCGATCTTGAAATCAAGAATATCAATGAAAATGTGGTACTTCCGTAACAATTATCTAGTAAGCGTAAAATTCGAGTAAGCTGGTGGCAAGACGTTAATGCATCAGCACTAGCCATAGTGCTGTGCCATGGAATAATGCTCTCGACTGGTTAGAAATGTATTTCACTTATTGGATCATACTGCTTAAGATTTACGAGGAAAACAAAAAGTGCAGAAGAATACTTAGTTTTTTAAAACCAGTTTCGATCAATCTGGATACTCTATAGAGAAAAAGTGTTTCCCTTTCAGATGGTGTGGACCAACATCAAAACTTACAATATGTCTTTGAGTAAAATCTACACTTATCTCTTTAACAATATCAAAATCTTCAGTGCTGGGATCAACAACAACTGACATCTGATCACTTTATCGCTTACATGATGAACCCGTCTAAGTAAAAGTACAAGTTGACTGCCGATGAAACGATGTGGCTTTAGTAACTATACATGAAATATATGGCAACACTGGATTATTTCCATTAATAATACTACCATTCAAATGCATCATATTCTCAGAAGAAATAAAAAATAACGTAAGTGGAATTCAGTGGTGGTTACCACAAAATATTGATACTAGTGTTAATCCAAATATTAGTAAAATCATTCCGTCATGCAATTGGTTGCTCAGCCTTAGCGGAACGAATTTACGCTGCCTTTGGACTAGTACATAACAATGTAAGGAACACACTAGGGGCTGAAAAAGCAGCAAACTTAGTAGGTATAATTATAAGTGTTATATTGAGAATTGCGTTTATCTGACGTGAAGGCCAATGTATAATATACATTAAGTACTTTTAACTCTGCCTATATTGTTTCATTTTCATTGCATCATTAGCTGAGAAAGTGTTATTTTCATTTTTTAAGTAAAAATTTATTTTCGTTCAATAGTTTTTTTCGAAATTATATTTTAATGTAATATATTATTATATACGCGTAGAAAAACCAAATATCGTGAAACATTTAAAACATCCTTCTCGTGGGGTTACACCGGCTAATGCAAAGCAATCCTATCGATCAAATTAATAACACTAAGTACCTATTCTAAGCTATCTATTCCAAAATTGTCTCAGGAACCCATATATGAACTTATTTTTCACTCAAACCTAGGTCATATTCTATAATGAATTCTATGTTATTCGAGCATCTTAGAATGAGATATTTCTACGACCCAAATTTCTAGGCAACAAGGAATGAAATATATTGGTTTCATGTGCATTTGTGCTTAATATGATGATGTATAACGTTCAAAACGGCACATTTTGGGTTACGGAAATACTATATCATATCGCTGGCAGCAATTTTATAAGTCTATTCGTATTCCGGCCTGAAATCACTTTACTCTTTTTTGAAATTTGATTCATTGCGTTCAAGCACAAAACCCCATTTATTACATTATCGCCCAGTTAGCAGAGCCATCAAATTAAAATTATTAATATCTTTCTTTCTAATAAATCATATTCGGGATTCTGCACTTAAATTTATTGTTCTTTAAAGACGATAATATACTTGTTAGAAGCTAAGAGCGAATTAATAAGACAGCTTGTTATCATTATGCTGTGGTAAATGTCTAATCACTACAAACTTGTATTCCATTATTTCTAATGGTACTCGGGCGATTTTTCCGCATGGCAGAACACAGCAATTCACAATTATTTAAATATGTATTTTACTACTAGTAAGAGAATGTTTTCTTAAATATCATTTGTTACAATCTTTGTACAGAGTGCTGCATACATTAAGATAAAAATTGGAGACTGATGGCATTTCCAATTTTAAACGCCATGACCTGTGTAAAATTATTGGGAGGTGGGTAATGATCTAATCGTCTAACATATAAAATGAATTAATATTTGTAAGTATACTATTCTTAACGATATTTTATGTTATTGCGCCGTCAAATATATGATAGCAAACATCAGGCCAATGACTAATATAGTAATATCAAAAAATTTGTATCTGTATTTTGAAGCAGGCATAGAGAAATTAAAAAGTAATTTAGGTCTTTATTATTTTCGAAAAAAAATAAAACTAGCCGCTCCCCGTCCGTCCCGCTACAAAGGTCAAATCCTATTTATTATAACTATTATTTCAGCTATGCAGGGTCTCCCTAAGGAATTTAGAAACATTAGAGGAAGTATAATATTATTCCGAGAAATTTTGTGAACAAAAAGCTATATAAAGTTACCTCCTAATTCACTGAGTTTTTGAGGAACAGGGTGTTTGGTTATCTGTTGAAATCTTAAAACTGCGCTCGAATTTTCTTCAAAATTTCTGCCTCATTCATTGTTCTATTTTAATTCAATATTTTCAGATTGATCTACGAAAACATCCTGCTCATTTAAGTACATTAAATGAAATAAACTTGCTTTAATATCGTTATACTTTTAGAAAAGTATTAGTATCATGTCCAAAGTCATGGAGAAACTAATCAACGAACAGCTCTTAAAATATCTCGAATCATCAGGTATCATAAGCAATCGCCAGTACGGCTTCCCTAAGCTCCGCAACACTACTTCTATGGCTTTCAAATTTCTTAAGTGATCGAAGCATCCGAGTTGGTATTGATGTAGATCTCTTGGAGGAATTTAAAATCAATGCCAATGCCTCAAGGGTGTATATTATCTCCCACACTGTGCCTGCTCTTTATCAATGATCTCTTAGACAGAACAAACAATTCTATTTAGAGCTTTGCAGACGACAGCACTTTTATATCCGCATTCATGTCGCGGACTCCAGTGACCGCTGCTCGTTCCCAACGCGAGCGAGAAAATCAGATTGCTGCCATCGATGAGTATATTAATGACATTATGGAATGAGGTGATGAAAACACTGTTCGGTTTAACGCATGAAAGACATAAGCAGCTGTCTTCTCAAAAAAAAACAAACACCGCAGGAGCTGATTTATCAATGACAGGACCAACACTGACTCTGGCCTCATTCATAAGCTTGCTGGACATCAACGTAGAAAACAATATGTCTAGGCGTAATCACGTCACCAAAATCGCACGAAAGCTAGGAGCACTCTATAGAGCAAAAATTCACAGTCCTTCACAAAGATGCAACCGGAGAGGACATTGAAAATGCCGAAGCAGAATGCAACGCTTATTAAATTTGAGATCTGAGAAAACTCATAATTGTGTGGAAATATATAGTTGATAGAAGTTTGGGTGATATCAGGTTAGATTACGTAAGTTTAGTTTGCCAAAATATACCAAATAAATATATATTAGGGGTACTTCAAGTCTCGTTATTTTTTACAATTTAAAACGTTATAAGTGTGGTTGGAAAAAACAAAACTCCATTTGCATTCGATTCGTCTCACATTCCTCGATCTAACGATACGAAACACGACTAGTCTGTCGCGAGAAACTAAAAGTCACCCTCACCCACCCTTAACACAATCTAATGTAAAAATGACTTTTAGCAGATTACGCAAGTTTAGCTTACCAAAATATACCACATAAATGCATATTACTTCAAGTTTCATTCGTTTTTACTATTTATAACATTAGTGGTGGTTGTAAAACTGCATTCGATTCGTCTCGCAATCCCCGATCTAAAGCGGTTAGTTTCACTTAGTATCAACTTATTTTAGTCATTTGAGTAGGTACCAATACGTTATAATCAATTTTAATAGATTTGGTTAGTTTTGGTTAGTCGTCTAATCAATTTTCGGATAGTTTCTCTTAGTCGCAACTTTTTTTACTTATTTCCGTTACGTTATGATCAATTTTAATAGATTTGGTTAATTTTGGTTAGTCGTCCCGTCCAATCAACTTTCTGATAGTTTCCCTTAGTCTTAACTTATTTTAGTCATTTGAATTCCGACACCTTTTAATTAATTTTAATGGATTTGGTTAGTTTGGGTTAGTCGTTCAATCAACTTTCGGTTAGTTTCACTTAGTCTCAAATTATTTTATTTTCATTCATTTGAGTCGGTTCCGATCCGTTATTATCAATTTTAGAAGATTTGGTTAGTTTTGGTTAGTCGTCTAATCAACTTTCGGTTAATTTCCCTTAGTATCAGCTAATTTTAGTCATTTGAACCGGTTACGATACGTTTTAATCAATTTTAATAGATTAGATTATTTTTGGTTAGTCGTCGAATCAACTTTCGGTTAGTTTCCCCTTAGTCTTAACTTATTTTAGTCATTTGAATAAGTTCCGATACGATATAATCCATTTTACTTATTTAAGCCGGTTTCGGTACACTATAATCAATTTTAATATATTTGTTTAGATTTGGTTAATCGTCCAATCACCTTTCGGTTAGTTTCACTTAGTCTCAATTTATTTTAGTCATCTGAACCGGCTCCGACGCGTTATAATTAATTTTAAAAGATTTGGTTTATTTTGGTTAGTCGTCCAATCATGTTTCGGTTAGATTCACTCAATCTCTACTTATTTTAGTCATTTGAACCGTTTCCATTACGTTATAAACAATTTTAATAAACTGGGTTAGTTTTGGTTGGTGGTAAATTCAAATTTCGGTTAGTTTCACTTAATATCAACTTATTTTATTTATTTGAACCGGTTTCGATACGTTTTAATCAATTTTTAATAGATTTGGTTATTCTTGGTTTGTCGTCGAATAAACTTTCGGTTAGTTTCACTTATTCTCAACTTATTTTACTTATTTGAGCTGGTTCCGATCCGTTATAATCAATTTTAGTAGATTTGGTTAGTTTTGGTTAGTCTGCTAATCAATTTTCGGTTAGATTCACTTAATATCAACTTATATTAGTCATTTGAACCGGTTACGATACGTTATAATCAATTTTAATTGATTTGGTTAGTCTTGGTTAATCGTCGAATCAAATTTCGGGTAGTTTCACTTAGTCTCAACTTATTTTTGTCATTTGAGTCAGTTGCGATACGTCATAATCAATTTTAATAAATTTGGTTAGTATTGGATAATCGTCTAATCAACTTCCAGTTAGTTTCACTTAGTCTCAACTTATTTTACTTATTTGAACCGGTCCCGATACGTTATAATCAGTTTTAATAGATTTGGTTAGTTTTGGTTAGTCATCTATTCAACTTTCGGTTAGTTTCACTTAGTCTCAACTTATTTTAGTTATTTGAGTCGGTTCTGATACGTTATAATCAATTTTAGTAGATTTGGTTAGTCGTCTAATCAACTTTCGGTTAGTTTCACTTAGTGCCAGTTTCTTCAAGTCGGAATAACTTT
The DNA here is from genome assembly GCA_016904865.1 of Pissodes strobi. Classification (NCBI taxonomy): domain Eukaryota; kingdom Metazoa; phylum Arthropoda; class Insecta; order Coleoptera; family Curculionidae; genus Pissodes; species Pissodes strobi. The sequence continues at coordinate 30,590 of MU187007.1, forward strand.
ATTCGTAGAATAATCACTATGGCTACAATTGAATTAACAATGGTTGTCACAGTAAATATTTGAAGAATAAAGTTATCCGTGCTTGAAGAAACCGGCCCTTAGTGTCAACTTATTTTAGTCATCTGAGTCGGTTTCGACACGTTATAATTAAGTTTAATAAATTTGGTTTCTTTTGGTTAGTCGTCTAATCAACTTCCGGTTAGTTTCACTTAGTATCTACTTATTTTAGTCATTTCAGTCGGTTTCGATACGTTATAATCAATTTTAAGATATTTGGTTAGTTTGGGTTTGTCGTCTAATCAACTTTTGGATAGTTTTACTTAGTCTCAACTTATATCACTTATTTGAGCTGGTTCTGATACGTTATAATCAATTTTAATAGATTTGGTTAATTTTGGTTAGTCGTCTAATCAACTTGCGGTTAGTTTCCCCTTCCTAGAGCTGTGGTTAGTTTCACTTAGTCTCAACCTTTTTTAGTCATTTGAGTCAGTTCCAATACGTTATAATCAAGTTTAATAAATTTGGTTAGTTTTGGTTAGTTGTCTAATCAACTTCCGGTTAGTTTCACTTAGTCTCAAGTTATTTTACTTATTTGAGCGGGTTCCGATACGTTATAGTCAGTTATGCATAAACCGTGTCGTAACGTTCACTAAAATTTTCCGTGTCGTGATGCGACCTTGGAAACTCACTGTCAAGAAACCAAAGTATTCATCTGAACCGGCTCCGATACGTTATAGTCAAATATAATGTTTAAGGTTAGTTTTCGTTAGTCGCCAAAATTCGGGTCGTTTTGATTAGTTTTACTTACTTTAATTTGTGTAACCTATTTCGATACATTTTAGCCCGTTTTGTTTTAGCCCGTTTTGGTACTTTTGGTTACTTTTGATTAGTTTTGGTTAGTCATTCAATCAACTTTCCGATATGTTATAACCAATTTTAATGTTTTTGGTTAATTTTGGTTAGTCGCCAAAATTCGGTTAATTTGGGTTATTTTTAACTTATTATAATATTTTTAATCTGTTTCGATACGTTTTAGCCATATTTGGTGCTTTTGGTTAGTTTAGGTTAGATTGGGTTAGGTTGGGTTAGATATTCGTCGTGGGTAGTCGTTCAATCAATATTCAGTTAATTTCAGTTAGTTTTTAATTTTAGTCATTTCAATCGGCGCCGATACGTTATAATCGAATTTAATGTTTTTGGGTAGTTTTGGTTAGTCGCCAAATTCAGTTCGTTTTGGTTAGTTTTAGCTTACTTTAATCTGTTCCGATACGTTTTAGCTTTTTTAGAGCTTTTGGTTACTTTCGGTTAGTCGTTGAATCAACTTTCGGTTAGTTTCAGTTAGTTCCAATTTATTTTAGTAATTTGAACCGGATCCGATAGGTTATAACCAATTTTAATTTTTATGGTTAGTTTTGGTTATACGCCAAATTTCGGTTACTTTGAGTTTGTTTTAACTTACTTTTATTTTTTTAATTTGTTCCGATTCATTTTAACCCTTTTTGTGCTTTTGATTACTTTTAGTTAGTTTGGGATAGTTTGGGTTAGTCGTTCAATCAACTTTCGGTTAGTTTCAGTTAGCTTTAATTTACTTTTGTCATTTGAACCAATTCCGTCCTCAGAAACATACTAACACGATCTCTCATGTATTTTACGTGATGTGCCAAATGTAGCATGCACTTTTTCGTGATTTGATACCCCATAATAGGAAAACAAAAACATTTTCAATGTTAAAAAGTTGTATATACCTCAACAGCTCTTATTGATCTGTAAGGTCCAGATAAAATCATCTCTGGAATACTGTTCCCACGTGTGGGGCTCGGCACCCAAACACTTGCTCAAGATATTGGATTTCATACAGATGAGAGCAGTCCATCTTGTGGACCCAAACTAACCCAAACTAACCGAAAGTTGACTGAAAACCTTAATAGCCTTGAACATCGAAGAAAAGAAGCGGACCTATCTCTTGGGGAAACACCCCAACACGTGTATTAACTTTCGTTTTTCACCGTATAGTTTGGGTATAACACTTTGTATGTCCGTAGTATGATGGAGTCATAATTCAATCCCAACTAAATTTATTTCATCCCAGGTATATAAAAATTTGTGCATTTAAAACATTGTATTTCAGTTACTCATTAGTCCGAACCTAGATTGTCGGTATAATAGATTCCGTCAATGCAACAATCGATGGCAATCAAGCTGTCACTCCGTCAAGGAAATCGTTATTAATCGTTCTCAATATAATATATCTTTGTCCCCGTCAGTGTTGTGTAAACAACAATATGCTTGAAACAGAAAGAACATGCTCCCACCCTCTCAAATTCATCCGCTTCGGCGCAATTTCCCGCTCTAATCTCCCTGACTGCACCGGCAGGAAAAATTAATTTTAGTGCCTTACAAACTCTCAACCATAATGCATCGATCCAGTCATCGCCCTGCATGAATTTGGCGCCAAGTACATCTACACAGTCGTAGCTCTGGTTGACGCCAAGATATTTAATAGTTTTTCTCATTGGTTTGCACATATATTTAGAAAATATTTGCTGTACTCTGTTCTATTTGTCCAAGATTGGATAAAGAACTCCTTTTAGGCGTTTTAACGCATTCTCTTGAGAAAACGCAGCTCGTAGCATCTCTCGTGTTGAAGATAGAAGAAGGTAAAATGGCGGATGGAAATTTGTTGTAGGCAAATCTATTCCTGTACTTTAGATTCGAATCAACTGTTCGAAGCCATATCTTTTTTTATGGCAGTGGCACACACAATAAAGGGAGATCCTATGGCGCTCGACGAGCGTTGTGTGTGCGAAGATGTTGATTGACACTGTTCGTGAATATTTGTAGGTTGTAATTGGGAAACAGAGATCTTATATCTCTGGCAAAGTTAGTTGAGAGAATCGAAGAAGACCGAAAGTACCTACAAGGTATTTTGTGTGAACGGAAAGGCAGTTAGTTGAAAAAGAACGTTAATTCAACTCAGTAAAGAAAGGGGTTATCTAGTTAATTTTAGATTTAAATAATCAAGAGATTTTGTTAGACATTTAATAATAGTTAACCGAATGTACAGTACCCATTTAGTTTTATGTGTGAAAAGATGAATGCTTGAAAGTAGTTAGAAATCATTAAATATATTTGTCATATTTGATGCAAATTAATTGTTGCATTATTAAAGTGCGTAATACTTAAAATACATGTTTCAATTGACAGCCTATGGATAAAACCCCCACCACCCTATTTTAATACAGTCCACTAATTAAAGTGGTTATTTATAAAGTTGATTACCACCCCCACCTGTGTGGTCATAAATGATTTAAGAAATAATTGTTTATACCGACCACTATCGATATTATTCCGTTCAGAGTTGTGCCAAACAGGAACACCCGTCAGACACAAGTTTCTCATCAACATACAATTCAGTTGCGAACTCCTAGGGCGTCGCTGTTGCGGGACTCCTTTGTCTGGATAGACTTTAACTCTATATAATAGTTATAATACCATATGATATTCGATGTTCGTTTTTCGATTGCTGCTAAATCCAGAAATGCTATGAAGTTCAAAGACCACTAAAAAGGAAACATCTAGTTTACTTATATAACATGTCGTGTTTATTTACTAACTGCATCGATAAGCTTCGTCAAAAGCGCCAATTTTGTTTTTTTTTTCCTTAACATTTTCAGAATTAAGATCATCATCGGAGAACAGTCCGTTTAAAAACCCCGTGTCGTTAATAACGTCGTGAACTTAAACGGAAGTTTTTTTAATAGCTTTTCACTGAGAACTGGCTTTTTAACCTACTTCCAGTATACAATTTTCAATAAAAAGTATTTTTTCAATCTTCTGATGTTCAAAATTTAAATAGATTGGGCCGTAACCCAGAGTGTAAGCAAAGACGCGCGGACGAGCGTACAAGGTAGATTATTCATTCGCCCATATTGTGTATAATATATTTTGGATTACGACCTTTTACAGGGCTATATTTCCAAAACATTTATATACATGTTCTCTTGTTGCTAACTATAATAATTAGTGACGACTTAGGAAATGTCAAAGGGACGAAAAATGTCTTTAGTAAAAACATGACGTGGTACATATTTGCACCACAGATCGTTGACGATAATCAAATTTCAGTTTAATTTGTGGTACATATATGCAACACTTTTTTAATTTTATTATTTCTATTTAGGACAGGACACACACAGATCTACATTGCATTTAATACAAAAAGTACTTCTTCTCTTATGATTCTTTCGTGTACCACAGTATGCACATCCTCTAATGCTTTCTTTTTATGGTAAATGCTTTCTAAGGTCCGAAAACCAAACTGAATTTTCCACTGTCTTATGGAACTGAATCTGTGGAATCGTTTTCTGCCCGTTATTACTTATTTGTTGGTAAACGATGCAAAAGGATTTACTACTTATTTAGTTTGACCCAGCATCTTCTGGATGTTTGAGAAATAGGATAGCACTGTATCAGTTGGTCGAAGTAATCTACTCCTCACATATGAGCACTATAATCAATGATAAATTTAAGAGAAGGTATTTCTTCTTTGGTACCATCGCGATTAGTACGCTTCACACTCGTTCTAGCATTCGGTTTATGCAGTGAACTAATTATGGCCAATTAAATATCTCCAGCCAATGCATAACTAAATTTGCCTAGTAATTATTTTGAGGAATGTTTGCGATTTATTCTGAGGTTTCCACAATCAAATGGATTTCTGATTATAAGTTTATCTAGCAGAGGTACGGAACTAAAACTAAATGCAATATGCATGACTAGCATATAGTCTAGAAAGCTTTAGCACAATTCATTCTGCTAAGGAACCTATCTATTCAGTTGACGACTCTCCCTCATATACGCTAAACTTTAGAAGATATCCTGTGTTACTGCATGCAAGGCACCAAATCTTGAAACCTCCTTTCGTTGATTTCAAAGGCATATATTTTTCAAAGAAGTTCTGTCTTTGAAACCAAACATGCTGACTAAGCAAAATTTCTATATGCAGGAATAATAGATTCTCAGAAGCAGGACATATATTCAAAGATAAATCAGAGTGTCCCCTTGAAATTAAGAAAGTTGATACCTGTCCATGGAAAACAAAACATCATGTACTAGGAAAATGTAATTTTAAAAATTTAATTCGGCCAAAGGAAGTTTTTTATTTAACTTTTTTCGAAACTCCATGGATAACTTACGTACAATTTTTCGGCGAGAGCCACTAGTGTTAAAATAGTATAGATAATTCTAAAAATATTAGTTATAACCATTTTATATACAGCGTGTGCAGGTAATATTGCCAATTAATTTGCCTGCTCGTGTAAATTAGTAGTAGCGATCTCAGCCAATGGGTTTTAAATAATCCTCAATTTTTCCGCTGCAATACTTTCATATTAATAACAAATGGGCTCGATAAAATCGCCAGGCAATAGCAGAAACAAGACACTAGCACACATTTTGCCGTAAATAATAATGAACAAAATTTAATTGGATTAATGAATTTTAGACTTCCTCGTCTTATCCAACGGTTATGAAATCTGATATTAAAAGAGTCTCGCACATTTACAATAAAATGAGGAGGCACCCTACCGAAGTCGCAATTTTATGGACGAGCCATCTAAAAGCTCCAGTAGTATGTTTATTATACATTGATGGCACGAATTTCCGTTATGCTTGTTGGAAAGAATTTACGTCCCAATTAAGTTATCTTCAGCAATTCTAGCCATACACTGACAGAAAAAGTGTGACACCTTATGTGTGATCTAGGAAATTTTATAATAGACTGGATTTTTTACGAAAGGATAGTAGTGAAAAGATTGAGATTTTCAATAACCATTTGTCGAAACCACTAACATCAAGTTGCAAGAGCAGAAAAATCAATTGGTAGATCAATGCATACGATGTATATAATATGGATATAAATGACTTTAGCTTCAAATTGTCCATACTGTTTTAACGCTGATATTCATATCGGCCACCATTTTTCTCGTACTGTAGATTTTTCATTGTCATCAAAAATTGACCCCCTTCATTTTTCTATAATTCTTATCAATGAAAGTCTTCCGGTCGTATCTTAACTTTCTCCAAAAATTCCAATCTCTTCCAAACGAACCCGTGCAATCTTGCAAATGAGTCAGGACATGGCAAAGGTCGTGCTAAATAGCAGTATGCATATAACGTTATGCTTCCAGAATATTTCCATTTAGAAACCATATACAAAATGCATTTATCACACTTGCTCGTTTGTAAGAGCAGCAATATTAATTAAGATACAAAGACTTACTAATTATCATCGTATTATTAACAGCGTGTCCACTAACTATGGTGACAAAATATGACGGCAACATCTTAAGTAATAAAACAAGCAAATTCATACGGCTACTAAATTTTTGTCATTAAGCAAAATTATTAAGTATAAGAAGTAGTTCTTAAAGAGCATGGGCAGTCTAAAAGTTAATTTATAAATTATTGAAACTAAACTAAATCTATAGTTCAAAAGTGCCAGTATGTACTATATTAATTATTCTGTAGCCAATGACATGAAAATTGAAGATATTTGAATTATTTGTGATGACATGAAAATTTATTTCTTAAACAATGTAGAATTGCTTCTGTTCCTCATGGTAGTTAGCAACTCAAATAGAACGAGTATTTTGCATGCCTTCATTTGAATAAATCAGAGGATCAAAACTATGAAGGCTGTAAATAAAGAAATAGTTAAAATTTCATCCCCTCTTCAAAAACATTCATTTACAAAAATTAAAGTTGCTCAAACAATTTCTGTATCTAAGGATGTTAAGCAATGTGAGTTTAGTAATAACCATTCAAAATCTATCACTTTTTTAATAATGGGAACCATTACGATCTTTGTGGAATTTTAAAATATTCTTTTCATTTGGCATTAAAGTTTTGCAAATCGGGGAATACTAAAATTGATGTATAGAACACCTTACCAGAGGTTCATATTATGTCAACAAAACCTGTAACCTTTTCTTCTATCCTCGATTTGATCTGTGCATAGTACATATCGATCGGATAACTTAGGAAGCAAGCATATATTGTAACAATTATTATTGCCCAGTGATATATTAACAAAATATCGTTTGCATACACAAAAAATTATAATATGGTATTTTCAGTTATAAGCCTATTTTTAATGACTTTCGCTTTGAGTTAAATATAATCCATATTGATTCAGATCCTTGCCATCCGATCAATTGTTCAGGTAATATTGAAATATTAATAAATAAGTTAGTGAATTAAAAAAAAATCAATTTTATTAGAATAAAAATCTATTTATACCGGGGGAGGGCTTAAGATTAAACCAGACAAGGCCGAATTGGTACTGTTTACAGCCATTAACTTGTTCTGTCAGCCTTTGAGCTACAAACGGTCAACCAAGCCCCTTGAGATCACACTGTACTCTAAGTTGACCTGGATGCAACAAGTATGTAGCTGCATCAAGAAGATGAATGAGCTTATAAAAGAGCTTGGGGATGCACAGCCGAGGATCTTCCATTGGCTTCTTACGGCTGTAGTACACCCCATTGTCATCTAAGGGGCCATCATATGCTAGACCGATACGTAAACGGCCAGTTCGATAGAGTTTAGAGACTGACTCACGTGGAAACTACAGAGGCTCGAGGCTGATACCTACCAGAGCCCTTGAGAGATTGTCTGGTTTTCCAGGTTTGCCATCCACCATCAGATCAAGTAGGCCCCTCAGATCTCATATATCCAATGGAAATACGTGGTTGGAAACGGATTGCAGCCCACGACTAGCTAATGGAATCGGCTTGCACACAGACAGTTTCAAAACGGGTATTGGTACTGGAGCGTGAGTGTGTGGAGAAACCATAGGGGATGAAATTTGCTTTCGCCCTTGGGGTTTTGCAACCATGTTCCAAGCCGAAATGTATGCGCTTCTCAAATGCGGATACGAGGATATATTAAGAGCTGCCAGAGGGACGGGTATCTACCTTTGTTCGGAGAGCAGGACTGCTCTTTCGGACCTTAAATCTTATAGACTCTGCGCTGATAGCTGATTGTAGAGACGTGTTGGGTTAGTTTGGCCGGGAATAATAGGGGCAGTTTCCTATGGATCCCGGAGCACTCGAATATCCCGGGCAACAAGGAAGCCGATCGTCTGGCACGACGGGACAACTTTGGGTTAAATGTGTCCTACAGTACGGATACCTCCATGCAAGGTACGCCAAGGATGTATGGCATAATACTCCAATGAGGCAGCTAGCCTTCTCTTGGGAGACCCATGGCCTGGTGAGCTGAAAGCTTTTATGGCCTTAAACATGGGGACTTGAGCCTTGTGATAAAGCGCCATGGTACTGCCGCTTGAGCCAGCATTTACATCTACTGCAGATCGTGAAGGTCAGGACTGCAGGTTGTGTATAGAGGACGATAAATCGTACACTCATGGCCTTGGCGACTATCCAACGCCACTGTCCAGCGTTGGCTAAGGTAAGAACAGTCCGCTTCGGAACTCTATGCTAAACCGGTGTACATAAGTATGGCTGTGATAGGGAGGTCGAGATACCGGTCTGGAATGGTATGTGAATGGGCGCACAATGGGCCAAGATTGGTGGCCTACGTGCAAAAGTTCTTTCGCTCCTCGTCTCAAAATACATTCATGTAATTAAAATCTATTTATCTTAAGACTAAAATTTGTATTGCAAGTAATGAAAAGCACATTTTTTAATAAGTCCTGTTTTATTTAAGCAATTACATATTTTAATTAGAAAAAAAATCGTTTCAAATAGTAGTAGGTAATTAGGATTTTATTATTATTGGATGCATTGAATTCAATAATAATTATTATGGACACAATCATATAATTATTGTCTGAACTAAAGCTAAGAGTGGGGCGTCACCATTCTACCTGTTATCCATTATGCGTTGCAATTTATAGTATCCTAAGATCAAAAGTGTTGTTATCATCACGCTGCTTTATCAACGACGAATATACCTAAATGTAGTTGGTAATATGATAATAAAATCAGTTGTTTTCCATAGCTATACTCCATTATTTTCGTGTTTTATTGGATCTTCTACCTTGGTTATCCACAACTTTAAAAATTGCCTGTGCATCATGCTTTAAATTGCTAATAGTCAAGGTCTAATAATAAACGGAATACGGCAATTAAGTATTGCTGCCTTTTTGACTTTAGTTTACTACTAGCTTTATTAGGCAATTTGCACAAGAATAAAACTAAACATCTTTATTAAATTCATAGAATATACTATAGTGTCCTACGGGCCGCTAAATGCGGGTATTAAATCGCCCCTTTTCAACACATTTTTGCTAATCAATAAAACAATTATAATAATTATATAAGCTATAAATGCAATGGCATAAAATAAAGTTTCAATAGCAATTATATCTCATTAATTAATGGGAACTGATAATGCAATATTACTCATATTTAATTGAATAATGTAAAATGATATTCACATGAAAAAGACTTATGGAAAACGAATTAAAAAGAATGATGTGTCATATGAAATCTTCTATTTCAATTGCTCAATTATGTTCAATAACACCGTATACTCAAGACAGTTCTAGGACAATATCTATCTCCATCTCCAATGATAGGTCTTCATTTATACAAATCATGACTATGTTTTAGGAATTCTAAAAATAGAGAATCACATTGAATTAATTGGCGTGTGTTTGAGAAAACTTTACTGTTTTTTCTCTAATGGATATAAGACCATATTATTAATGTGTAATGGCAAAAATTTACTAGATATGTAGAATCTAGTTCAGAATACACAGCAGTGCCCTTTTATTTGGCGTAAAGTTCAATAGAACATCTTACAATACCATCTTCTAACATATTCTACTAAATTACTACGCATAAGGCGAGTAGCTGAATTGTTAAGATCAAAATAATGTCAGTGAAGTCAAAAGTACCACATCATTTTTACGCTCATGTCTGAATAACCACTGCAACAGCATTGGCTTATATAGGTCAGTGAAGAATTA
>MU187007.1:60586-80885 GCA_016904865.1 Pissodes strobi
GTGTCTAAGTAGAGTCAGTTAAATAGTTTAGTGAAATATTCCAGTGCTCTTAAATAAAACTCAACACTTAAGAAAAACTATAATTATAAGACAGTAACCAAAGACAATTACAAACCGTACCTCAAATCGAGATAATATGCGCGCCTTAGTAATCGGGTATAACAGAATCTCATTACATTTTTGACCAATAGTCATTGTTAAAGTTTTCTCATTAATACATTGTTATTGTTATAACTAAACGTGTATTCTTTATCATCTCTTCTTACCCGACGTAACTCGACCTCGGACTATCTAAGTTACACCCCTGCACGCTAAGCAAGGCGTGCCATCACGAATAGAACATACAGTGCAGATTGAGGGAAGTGTTAAGTCTAACGAAAAGACCCCGTCATTGTACTAATCGTGACACGACTCTTCTCTGAGACGTTATTCTTTTTAAAAACGCGACAACCTCCAAGACTATTCGTGACAATATGTCAGGCTCGTCAGATTCCGTTAATTCCGTAATGTTGCCTGAAGCCGACTTCAGTCAAGCCAATTCAGCAGAGCAAAAGAAAGATAGCCCATGCATCGACGATTATTGACGGAGTTATTTTAGATATTTAACATTTTTCTCAAAAAAGGCCAAGGATGGAGCTTCGTTTTTAGGCTATACTTGGCGCCAGCCGACGGTCAATTGCTTTTGGAGATCCGACATTCATTTTGTGATTTATTACGTCAAACCGTGCGTTTTTTCAAAATTTTGCTTTGATACAAGATAACTGTCGAAAACATTAACTGATTTTGATAAAATTTTCTGGACATATTGATTTTAAGGGTCTTCCCGAGGTCTTCCGTATCTTATTGAAATTGGCGAAAATCGGAAAATGGCGTAAGTTTTTGGGCGTGTATATTTTTGGAAAATGGTCAGTTTGGGTTGTTCTAGCATTGAAAAAGGCGCAGGGATCGGGAAAGCCGGAACGATAGTTGGATAGGGAATTTCTAGGAGAAAACTTTCAGAAAGGGGATATGGACTTTTGAAGAAAAATGTAAAAACGTCGATACACTTTATAAATTAATGATGAAACCTTTTATAAATAGTGAGCTAGTTGAATTTAAACAGTACAAACACTTTGGAAATGATAATGCCTTTTATACAGGGTGAACTTGCCTTTTATACAGGGTGAACTAGTTGCCTTTAAACCTTACGCCATTTTTAATTTGGACGGACCACGTCATTATATATTATTTTATTACTGGAAATTGGGATAATCTGGAGTAACCAAACTTCCGTACATCAAAGGAGAGGGTTATGAATACAACGTTCCAAAAAAATATATTGCTACGTTTGAAAATACCGAATAGGTAATTCTTTTGATTTTTAGTTTGAAAAATCTATTCAAATTGTAAATGTCAGTCAATGCATATCTAAAAAACAATCCCAGCTTTGTAGCCCTCAATATCACTGCTATAAAAGAGTTTTATTAGAATAATTATCTTCCTTACGAGATCCGAAAATACAAGAGAGGGTTAAAGAGCAACATGCGGAAAATTGTAAAAGATTCTCAAGTTTTCCATATTTCGGCATTTTTGCGAGTTTGAATAGATAGCTTTTCTTAAAAGCAGCAGTGTCTGACAATTGTTTGTGAGATTTTGTACTTAAATTTTACTTGAAACATTAAGCTCTATATCATTTGGGAGATATTTGTTCATATTGCAATTATTCGGACTATTTCTCTAATTTTTTTTTCAGTCCACTTGCAAAGGCGTTGCCTATAATACCCTATTGGACACTGCAAGTAGGAAACGGCGAGGAGGAAAGATACCGATTGATTGATTAAAGATATTTGGACTGTAGCCAACAGGGAACAATTCGGTTAGTAAGGAGTTCCAATGCTCGTCACACGCCAGAAGATAGAATTTTGGTAGAGACTGGTTCTGGGTGTGCTCTGTTGAAGAGCATATGGATGAGAGCTTCAAGCTCGTCGTGTGGAACGAACAAAGCTGGCACTGGAGGGAATCAGAGTTGTCAGTTCGGTCAAACACCTTCCGTGATAATATCGGTAAAAATCACCCACCATCCGCCTATGTTCCAAGGTGTGAAGAGAACGAGTTAGTGTTGCGTCGTTAATAAGTCTAACAGCACGGTTCTGGATGGAGTCCAAGAGAGCCAGAGTATGTTTGGGAGCAAAACTCCAAATGTGAGAGCAATACTCTAGAGTAGGTCTGATTTGTGTTTTATAGAGTGTAAGCAGCTGATGGGAGCTGAAGTATTTTTTGGCACGGAAAAGTACACCCAGTTTTTGAGAGGCACACTTAGCGAGACCTCGGACATGCTCATTCCATGAAAAGTTAGTGCTTGCGGTTATTCCAAGAAGCGAAAGATTGGAGGATGAAGAAAGGATTTCCCCCTCCATAATGATGCCAAGGTAGTTTCCCTTAGTTTTTCTCCCGGAGAACACATCAGTCTGTGTCTTTTTGGCATTGAAGGTTACAAGATTATTGGATCAACAATTGTGTTTAAGTCTCGATTGATTGAGTCAGCCTGTTGTCTTCTTAGTTGTCCCAGAGTGGCCGTTGATAATGATGTGTCAGAAGAAAAGGATTATACAAGACTGCTTTCGCCTGCATAGCTTTAAATGGGGTTTTCAGTAAGCTTTAGTATGTCATTTATGTGCAGCAGGAACAAAGTTGGAGACAAAACCGAACCTTGCGGAACACCAGCATTGATGGCAAATGCCTCGGACGAGACACCATCGATAGCGGCCTGAATACTCCTTTTATCCAAAAAACTAGACAATAGTGTATGTAGAGCCGGTGGAAAGCCATAAGCTGAGAGTTTGTCCAGGAGTGATTGGTGCCACACCCGGTCGAAGGCTTTGGAGATGTCAAGAGCAAGTTGAGCCAGGCCGCAGGTGATTGCAAAAGCCTCAGCTTCTCTGCCCATATCATCCGTTCGGGAAGAAAACTTTAGCCAAGGGATGTTGTGAACATTATAGTTCCCCACAAATGTTATTTCAGCCTCTGGGTGGGTGGTTTGAAGTTTGTCGAACGTTAGTGAGAGATAGGAGGAGAGTTGTTTATAATTGGGTTCGTTTGGAGAAAGATAAACGATGCAGATACATTTAGTAGCATCCTTTAGTGACAGCTTGAGCCAAAGAACATCAAAATTTGCCGATTCCAAACTCTCTTCTCGGTGACATGAGAGGTTACTGCGGACGTAAGCGATAACACCTCGTTTAAATCGGAACTTGGTTTAAAGTTCGTAATTGGGGCAAAGCATATGGACAGTGTCCGTAGACGAGCTGACTTGAGTTTCCGTTAATCCCAAAATACAAGGTTTTTCTGTCTGGAGATGGTGATGGTCAGAAGTAATGTTGGCATTAAGACCTCTGATGTTGCCGAAGTCAATTCTTAATTAATTTTATTCTTCTTTGATAAGTTTTTAAAGCAGTAATTTTTTGTTTATTTAGACGTTTATATTCATAGCCAAAACGACTTAAATTGGTTCTAAAAGAAACTAGCAACATAAACCCGGCAATAGGTGTTATCTTGATTTGCCTTCGAGTCTTCGAGTGATGACGTAAAAAACAGAGCTTACTTTAATCTCTAAAGATTTTTTGTTCAAAAATAATGCGTTACATGGATTTTAAACCTACTTTCATGAAATAATAAAGTCAAGTCAAAGTCAAAAAATGCTTTATTGTAGGAAGAATCAGGTTTCTTATTTACAAAGCTTCTTGGTTTAGACTATCCTAAATATAAGTCAAAAATGTGTTGAAAATATAATAAAAGACATAAAAATAAAAACTTAAAACCTAGTTAAAAAAATACAGAGATACAAGAAATAGATAAACAGAAAAAACCACGACCAAAACTACATAGTTAACAAACAACTATATATAGCAAAAATGAATTGTATATTAATATCATTATCACTATCATTACTATCATATTCACCATCATTATTATCATTATCAACCACCATTATTATTATCAAAGGACCGCATCTGCAAAGGCTAGATTTTTCTTACGTAGACGTCAACAATAAATAAATAGATGCAAGCGTGCAATAGATAAATCGAAAATGCGACAGAGGTGAGCAAGCTCCGGTACAAAATTTACACAGCCGCAATAGAGATCAAACCACGCTCAAAGTAAAGTAAAAGTCAGAGACAATGAATTGAGGATGCAGACAAAACATACTATGTTCAGCGAAGAGACGCAAAACAAAAAGAGGAACGGTATAAGACTATTCCTCAAAGCTGTCCTCAAAGTATTCCCCCATTGAGTAATACGCTCTTTTTAACAGCAAAGACTTAACCACCCGTCTAAATTTTTTGAATGGCAATGATCTTATGCTACCCGGCAAGTGATTATACATTTTTTTGGCATTATAAAGTATTGAGTTTTTTGTTTGTGTTGAGTGGGGTATTGGCAATGGTATGTTTCCTGTTTGTCGGGTGTTATAGGCATTTGCATGTTCAGCAGAACCAAACTTTTTATACAGCAGACAAACTGTTTCCGGAATGAAGATACCGGCCAGAGTTAATATTTTGTGTCTAATAAATAAAGGTTTACAGGAATCTCTGACTTTTGCATTGCACATATATCGTACTGCACGTTTTTGAAGGACAAAGACCGCACTTAGTTTACCCTGGCTAGAATTTCCCCAAAATGATATGCCATATCTTAAGCGCGCTTCAACAAGTGCAAAGTACATTGTTCTTACTATGCCAAAATCCAACTCTCGTGATGCAACCCTAAGGGCATAACAGCTGGAAGCTATTTTGCTGCACAGATTTGAAATATGCTCTTTAAAAGAGTCGATTATCTATGTAAATACCCAAAAACTTAGTACATGTTTTGTTTAAGATAATGTTGCTATCGAGACTGACATCACTTATGGAACAGTTAAAATGCAAGATATTTGTCTTAGAAATATTAAAAGATATGCAATTGGCATCACACCACTGTTTAACCCTAATAAGATCCCTCGAGATCGCATGATATAATTCTTCTGAGTCCTTGTCGTGCCACAATATCGTGGTGTCATCCGCGAACAAAGTAAATGACCCACCAATATCCAGAGAGGCAACATCATTCATGTACAACAAGAAAAGAATGGGGCCCAGAACAGAACCCTGAGGAACACCACAACCAATCCTCAACTCATCAGACTCAGACCCCTGCACTAGAACCCTCTGGGTTCGGTTGGTCAAGTATGATCGAAACCATTCAAGAGTTACCCCCTATATAGCCATATAGCTCCAATTTCCGCAGCAGTATTCCATGATCAACGCAGTCGAAGGCTTTTGACAGATCACAGAACACTGCCGCAGCCACCTCTCCATCATTAATTTTAAAATAAAGTTTTTTCCAAAAACGAGAAAACAGCATCGTCTGTGTTCTTTCCGCTTCGAAATCCAAACTGACATATGTTTAGGATATTGTTCTTGTTTAGAAAAGATATGACCCTCTTCTTTACTACCCTTTCAACCACTTTAGAGAGTGTCGAGATTAAGGATATAGGTCTAAAGTCAGATGGAGATTCAAGATCGTTACCCTTTTGTATTGGGACAACAATGGACAGCTTTAAGGAATTCGGAAATATTCCCCTGATAAAGGAATCATTCACTGCGTTCACCAACGCAGTTAGAGTTGGTTCCGGCAATCACTGAAAAATTCTAATTGATAATCCATCCCACCCTGCAGATTTTTTGTTTTTTATTTCTTGAAAAATGTTCTTTATTTCCTCCAAATCAATAGGTCTAAGGTAAAACGAATCAGATACTGACGTATTTTTTAAGTAGTTTAATGGGTCACCCTTATATGTAATTTTGCCTGCTAGTTCACCCGCAATAGTGCAATAGAACTTGTTAAATTCATTTGGCTTAATAGTGGTTGAAGCCTTTATTTTAACACTTTTCCCTCGTATGTTGTTTATAATTTTCCAACTTTCTTTTTGTTTATTATGAGAATTGTTAATTTGGGTCCTAAAGTAGTTTTTTTTGCCAGTTTTATAATCCTTTATATTTATTGAAATATGAAACAAAAAAAGTATTATGAGTAAAGTACTTACGAACAACATGCAGAGATCTTAGATTCTTGCCCGAAGTTTTAATACCTTTGGTAATCCAAGGTTTATGGTTTTTTTTCCTTTAGTGATCGAATAGGAAAGCAACTCCTGAATATTTCCACCAATAGGGAATGAAAGTAACTTTATTTTCGTTATTCTTTTAAACGTAACGCATTACGTTGAAATTGAAATAAAAGAATTTAAATTGCAAGATTTTAGAAAAGTATCGATATTTCATGAACGAAAAATAATATTAAAATTTTGAAAAATTAACTTTCTTATAAGTTAGGGACTGACAGAATGCTACTTGAGCTGTTAAAAAATTGTGGAAACCCTGTACTTTGAGAATTTTATAAAAAATATGATTTTAGCTTCCACCTTTTAAACGGTAAGATGTTTCAAGTCATAAAAATTGAAAGAGATGTATAATTAAATTTTTCTATAAATTCAACAAACCGCGCATCGATATCTCTATTGATTCGCAAAATATTTGATTACAAAAGTAACAAAAAGATCCGCTTGGTCCACCTGAATTGTCCAGCAGCTTATTTGTAACATGTTTAATAAGTATGAAAAGTAAGTAATATATCATCATCTTGGCTCCATTATATAGTAAAAAATGCGATTAATTATTTTGCAATTAAATTTATTATATTTTAAAATTTAATTCTATATACAGTTGTTCTTTATACTTAGAAGAACCACTCGAACTTAAATTTTAGGGGTCACAATAAACCACAATATTAGTTGACAATCTTATTAACTTTTTCTATATTAATACGCTTTCAAGAATGCGTTTTAAATAATATTAAGCACGTTACATTTCATGTCAAACTGAAACTGGACTCAACAGGTCCGTTAAACATAATGTAAAGGGATCCCTTTATATTTTAAGCTGCTGTGACTGAAAAACTGAGAAAGATATCGAGATTTGGTGTGCGCGGAGTAGTTTTAAATTTTCATAAGTTTTCTTAGATAATTTTGTCATCTGAACTAGCAATACAATACTCTGTATATATGAGCCAAAAAAGTATGGACTTTCTGATAATGTCGAATTGGGTATTTTTATTTCGACGTCATGTTATAATCTAAATTCTGTTTTGGACGCGAAATTGTTATCTAATATAAATATTATTCTCAGCAGATGGCGCTGGACAATTTGTTATCAAATTAAAAATTAAAAGATAAGAATATTACAATCAGATAAAATGCACTGATGTATAGACACCACTAGACTTCCCATCAGTCAGCACTTACCCAGGACTGAAAACCACCTACACTAGCTCAGCTCAGGTTGGTCCGATGTTCATCTTTCTCCACTAAACAAGTTCCAAATGTTGTACGAGGATATGAAAATGAATCAAGATAGGTTAAAGTCAAGTCAGGGTTGTGGCGCCACCAAGTTTAATCTTGTTGGCAAAGCCCTATCGTTATTGTTACGGACACAATCAAAAAAAAAACTTGGAAATAAAAAAGACATGAAGTTCAAACTCCAGTATGCATATGAAAATAATTCACCTGTCGTATTCTACGTTACCTGTGCTCTGTTATCAGACAAGTTCTAGATTCTCTCATTCAAATAAAATAACATCAGAAATGAGGCCAATACTTTTATTTAAAAAAAGTAAGCTCCTCTAGCCTTTTAAAAGAATTCCCTAGGACGAGAGAACCAGCTACCCCGTAGTGAATTCAACTCGGATAGAATAGCCTCTCCGTAAACCCAAGTTGCAAGTTCCTAACAAAAGTCAAATCCTCAAAATTCTATGTTACGATTTTGATATTATCGCCAAACAAGAAAAAAAAATAGATACATTTCTCGAATATAAAATGCACTAGAAAATATTCTAAAACCAATATCCGTAAACTAATGGCACTATGCCGGCGTAGCTGCACTTCACAAATGGCTATTATCTAAACCCTAGTATTTGAGATATTCGAATATAAATACTATGGTAATTATTCAAGCTGTTAAAAATACTAATTATGATACTGAATTTTGATAATTATTGATAGTCTTTACGGGGATGCAAAATTCTATAAAATCACTTATCTGTGTTTCTGGACGTGTTAAAAACCAGAGAAAGAATTTACATATCATTCATTGGACTTCTAAAAAACTGTCCCCGGACTTGTCACTATCAACCAACCAGCGAGAAAATGGTCCTTAATCTGGCATTCGACATAATCTGCTGTCTTCCAAAAAAACTAAGGAGTAGCCTAGTTTGTAAGGTTCAAAAGGTTCTATACTACCCTACGGGGAATCCGAAACTAGAACCGTAAAACAGAAATTAATCGATCAAAACAACTTAATATGAAATATTAACATTAAACGAATGCCGAACTCGGCTCCAGAAACTAATTGGAATTTTACATTCACAAACAACTTACTCATAACTGGGATTCACCAAAACCTTCCTGGATAGCTTATAGAAAATATGGGATAACCGCCATTATGGCTGTTGATAGAATTCTATACTTACTAATAACCTCCCTCGGCTTCCGAAAGTTTGAATGGGCATAAAAACCTATTTCATCTCGAAATGAAAAATACTCTCAGGAAGCTACTTCCTCGCTTCAGGAAAACTTTTTAGCTACTAAAGAAAACAAGTGACTACGTAAATCAACAGCAACCTATTCTCCTGTCTTTCCCATCCTTCTAGATTAATAAACAGAAAAATCTGTAAACACGTCAAAATTGTCCGATTGTCATTAATCTAAATACCTTAAATGACAATTTACCTGCCTGCTGTCATGAAACTAGTCAAGTTCGGTCTTATCGAAAAATAGTAGAGATGGTTTTCCAAGCGATATACCTTCCTATAATGACTTCTATATACAAAAAGAATTTCCGCCCGTAACAGTCTGCAACCTATATTTATGATTGAACATAAACTAACTCAGTGACCAAATCTGGCCATCAGTTCGCAATATGATCTCGTAAAAATACTTGAAAATTTTAAGCACTCGACGTGTCAAAGTTTCTTATGAAATCAAAAAAAATGTTCATTCATTCATTAGAAGATAAAGCAAAGCCTGTTAAAATATTCGTGGAAACAAGATGAGTTAGTACAACCATAAAGAGATAAATGAATATTTATTAAAAATCGGCCTACAGTCAATTCGATTTAGACGTTGGTGAATTTTCGACAACAGGTTTCGTTGGGCGAAGATAAAGGGGAATTAACTTTTGGACTGAACAGTCCAAGTTCACGGAGGAATTCAACAAAATCTATCTTCGTCTGCACGAAATCTGAAAGATTTCTCCATTATAGTATATTAAGAAAAGTTCTTAAATTGAAAGCTTGATCCATTTGAACGAGTCAGATTACCCCCAACGAGTGAGTATGTGTAGAAATGTTCTGAATTGGGATGGGAGATACTCTCCATTTAAATCAACTTGTGAATATGGAAAATAATCGTAAGCGTTAGGGTTCCGAGAATCCTCATGTCATACATGAAGATGACATAATTTCAGTTAATGTTACAGTAAAGTGTGGCTTATTTATAACAGGAATTTATAGGCGGATCTTTTTTCGTTGAACGCACTGTGATTGCTGCTACTTATATCGATATGCTCGAGCAGTTTTTGTGCCCACAGTTAGGGCAAGAAAATTTAAGAGGGTCTGTTTACATCCAACAACACAGGGTACCCCCACAATTCACTGGAAACTTGGGCTTTTCCGAATATAATTTTTTTGGGATAGATGGGTGTTGGGAAACACCCCAACATGTGTATAATCTATCGTGATAACAGTCTGTATGTATGTAGTATGAATAAACCGTAATTAAACTCAAAATAGATTTATTTAACCCCAAGTAAACAGAAAATTGTGCATTTAAATCAGCATATTTCAGTTCTTCATTACGATCCCTTAGTCCGAACCTGGTGTGTTGGTATAATAGAGTCCGTCATGTACAGTATTCCCTAGAACGCAAAATGTCATTCGGTCAATTCAACCGTGTTTAATCGTTTTCAAGTTAATATATCCTTGTCTCCGTCAGTGTTCTGTAAACAGCAGTGTGTCAAAGAAAGAAAGAAGATGCTTTCACCCTCTCAAATGAAACCGACGCTTATCATTCCCGCGAATCCCCACTTTATTTGGTCTTGCCGCCTAGCGATAGAAAAATTATATTTCAGTGCTTGGCAAACACTCAACCGTGAAGCAACGGACGTCTCGTCGCCGCGCTGCTTGAATTTAGCGCCAAAGAACAACTAGCCCTGTCCTAGCACTGTTTAAAGATAATAATTAGTTTAAAAGTGTCTTACAACCACTCAAATGTACTAGATCGGTCCAGTCACCGCTCTCTAGCCGTCGCTCCCTCTGGCAAAAGGTCAAATTCCTTTTGGGCCAATTTCTCCTTTTGTATGCACAGATATTTGTAGAATATCTAGTGTACCTCTGTTACCTTTGTCCACGCTTGGACAAATACCTATTTTGGGCGTTTTAACGCAACTCTGAGACAATACAGAATCGTAGCGTCTCTTGTGAAGAAGAAGTAGAACTGGAAAAATGGCGCCTGCAAATTCGCAGTACAAAAAATCCATTCCAATCCCAGCTAATGTGTGAAGTTAAGTAGGCTACCCCTGGGTACAATAATAGTAGAGAAAAGAGGAGATTAAGGTATTTTTAGAGTCAAAGGAAGTTAAAATTTTAAAGACAAAAGTTTCATTTTTAAATTAATAAATCAATACTTTTTAGTAGATATTTTTAATTAAGCACCTTTTTGTAAATTTATTTTTTATGTATGAATGAATGAATGCCTAGTTTCAATTCACAACTATGTCTAAAACCCCCACTACCCTATTTAATAGAGTCTACTAATTTAATTGTAGTTAATTATAAAGTTAATTGCTACCCCCACCTTTGTGGTCATAATAAGTTAAAAATTTAATTTGTTTGTACCGACCAATGGGTAATGGCCCTATCCATTGGTTTGACTGGGGATACGCCAAAAATTATTCTTACGGGTTTTTTCCATTAGATCCGCGAACTCTAGAACAATATCAAAAATGTCATAAAGAGCATACCCAAACAATTTTTTATAAATTCATTCAACGATTTTTCAACTATTCGGCACATGTACCGCTGTTAACGGCAGACATTTCCAACAATTTGAAAAGTATCATCAATAAATTTTATCCAATTCTCTGTTGAGACGATGTGATGGCACAAAGGCTGAGTACTAGACACTTTATATATTTTTAACAAGATCACATTGCTCACTGATGTCTAAATTTAGTAGTTAAGTATCGTTTCACCTTGTGCTCTACAAGGGTGTGTTAAATCATCAATAAATAAATAAATAAATAAATAAATAAATAAATAAATAAATCACGGTTTTATTAAGGAAACCAAACTAAGTTATTAAAAAAAAAACAATTTCATCTTGAAAAATTAAAAAAAAAAAATGTTTCACAGCAGCACATGATTTGCTAAAAGGCGAAGTCTAGCAAAGCTATTCAAACTTAACCTTTAAATGCAATAAAATGAGCAAGCTAAACAAAATAAATTACAATTTACAAAACGAGATAGCACAATATAATGCTAGGTATACATATGTATACAACCACAAAATAAACCGACATTTACAAGAACCTAAGTAACAACTTGAGATTTAATTAAATATACATATCATAAAACAATACTATACATTATACTTACATAAGCCATTAAAATGAACAAAAATACTCAAATTGGCTGGGCGGGTAAGTAAGCATCAAACAATATATACATATTATTATTGCCTGTTAATTAAAAACAACATAAATTTATATTTAAATTTATTGACATTAAATAGCCTTAAAGTTTGAGGTAAAGAGTTATATAATGATATTGCCTGATACACAAAGCATCTAAGAAATAAGGCAGTTCTGTGTGGAGGTAAAATAAAGTTGTCTTTAAATCTGGTTGGTCTAAGATGTATTTCAGAGTGCCGTATGAATTTTATTTATAGACATGGTGGAGCCGCCGGATCATTAACAATTTTGTGCAGGAATACTCCTAAATGTTGCAACCGCCTATTATTCATATCGAGACACATATCAGACTTTATTTTGTATGAAATCGGTTCAAATTTTCTAATACCACGAATTAATCTGAAACAACACTTTTGAACTTTTTGAATTCTATTTTTATGTTCCTGAGTCCAAGCATGGGCCATAAATAAAATCGCAGTAATTAAATTGACTTAACACCAATTTATTAATTATGATAAATGAGTCTTAAGTTAGAATATGCCTTCTGCAAAAGTAGTCCTACATGATCAGAAAATCTTAAATCTGTGTCGAATAAAATCCCTAAATTTCTAGCTACATTTGATATATCTAAACGTGTACCATTAATTGTTATATTAAGATTTAACTTATAAAACTCTTTATCAATTTTATTAACAAAGCACATCAGATTGGACTTCTGAGGGTTAAGAATTAAGTTATGCTCGTGTGACAAATTTTTAAGAGTGTCCAAATCTTTATTAATATTAACGCATGCCTGATCAAAATTAGATTTGTTAAAATGACAATAAATCTGGGTGTCGTCAGCGTATGCTTGTATTTTACAAAATTTTAAACTTTTTAGTATATCTGCCGTATAAATTATAAAAAATAATGGACCCAAGACAGAACCCTGGGGTACTCCGGATAAAATGTCAGCCATGGATGACAATGAATTATTTACTAATATTTGTTGTTTTCGATTTGATAAATATGATTTAATAACATGAACAGATTGCTGACTAAAACCATAATATTTAAATTTTGAGCATAGCAATGAATGGTTAATGGTATCAAAGGCTTTTGAATGATACAGATGTCGAAATAAAAGCACCTAGCCCTGCATTACCAAAAAATTAAAAAAACACTTTTTTGACACATAAGCTGAAACTGAAAATAGCAATTTCTCTTATCCTTGGATAATTTAATTTTTGTTTTTGATCATTCCCACTATACTTGCAAGTGACAAAAGTATCTAAAAAAACTTATGAAAATTACAAACTAACCCACACAAATTGCATCACTACATCACAGTTACAGGGGTTCGAAAGTACTCAAAAGATACTGGGAAATCCTGTATTTAAAATTCAAACGTTAATTTGCTGATCGGTAGCACAGCAATAATATATGTGCAAATAGGCAGTAAATATTACCAGAATCCGGAATACGAGTAAAACAAAGTCATAAAAGCCGAAAGAATGAATCGAGTTAAGGCGCTAAAGGTAAAGAGCAAATATTTTCTTCCAGCATTACGTGGCCAAGTGAGTGGGGAATTACGCGAGAGAACTGTTCGAATTCCCAAAAGTATTTTACGTTGATGTCGCCAGGGGAGATTTCGGAAAGTGCAAAATTTGTTGATGCAATAGGTTAAGTATTATTACGGTTTGGGGAGGTCTCTTAATTAACAGAAGGTAGGCATTACAAAATGTTTTTTGCATGTTTGTCATTCGCTAGCTTAAAAAAACAAGGCCCCAGTTGCTCCGATTCAAAGTGAGTGCATCAATAATATTAAATTATTCAAATCAAAATAATGCCGATAATTTTCAAATGTACGCATTTTGCAGATCTATGACGTGTCACACATTTCTACAATGAGATCATATATATTTTATTTATGTTTTATGCATTTCAAAAGCAATAATTACTCACTGTTTGTTTTAATGACCTTTTCCATTAGATCGCAACACGAAGCATGAGGCGTTCTCAGCGATCTCACACATGACGTAATCGTTTCTTTATTGAAAAACTGTGATGGATGGAACTTGAGTGTAGCGAGCAGGCGAGACCAGAGTTGGTTGCGCCAGATTTTTAAATTGTTTTTTCAACTTTTTTTAAATAAAGTTTTACTGTTTGTTTTAATTAACATATATTCTGTTATATTTTCTTAACTTAGAAATACCAAAACAATAAACTAAAACGTAATATAAATAACTCTATTAACAAAAGATCTAAATAGGTTCAACTGTAACAACTAACCCCAACTTGGGGTTGTCTGTGATAGCACAGTATAAGCAAGGAACAGTAACGTCAGTGAGCTTAAATCCCTTGAAGTATTGAGATCAAAGAGCACCGGCAGGCACCTGCTTGCCTGACTTTGCCGTCGTTGGATCACGTCCTATACGAGGGGACGTGCAATTCGTTAAATTTTATTGTCGCATGGAGTCAGTTTCTACTAATAAGTCATTTACAATTATTTAATTATTTTATAATTTCATTCGACACTCTAATTTCAATATATTTAGAAATAATATTTAGATTATAGATGCTCCACGACAGGTTCTTAAGAATGTGTGAAAGTTAAAATGATAATAAGACAATAAACAATGCATTTAATAACAAGTTTCGTGTAATGTAGCTTATACTACCAAAATATTAATTTCTTCGAAATTGAAGACAAGTTTAGTACAAACCCAAACTAATATAACTCTAAAGTATTTAGTAACACAAAACATAATATACGCAAAGTTTGTTTAATAACTTTTTTCTACGACTGCCCTGAAAATAGACAAAAACGCACTAACAACTGCTCTTGAAAACTGGACATTTCAAACATCGTGTAAAAAGTATACTTTGCACACGGCTTATGCAAAGTATACTTTTCACACGCTTATTCGGGTATTTAGATTAAAGGGCTTCGTCTCCAATTTAGACCTTCGCCCTCAGAGGTCCCATTCCCAGATCTCTAAAAAAGGGGGCCCAATTTTAGGGCTATACCCCCCGCCCCCCAGGAGCTCCTTTTCGCAAAACTGTAGAAAATGGAACTCTCATATCAGGGGCCCCCTTTTAAGGCTCGGGGCCCAATTTTAGGGCTTCGCCCTCGGGGCTAAATTCCAAAATCTGTAAAAATGGGACTCCCGTGCCATAGGCCCCATTCTAGGGTTTCGCCCCCCCTGGGGCCTCATTTTAGGGCTTCGCCCCCCCTCTTTTTCAAAATATTTAGAAAATAGGGACCACACATAGGTGGTCCCATTTTAAGACTGTGCCCCTAGTTATAGTTTAGCAAGAATCTCTTACTCACGTAGTTTCTTACGCTAGGAATAAAATATTCTAATAAATCAGTAATAAAAAAGTTTCCCATATAGGTAACATGTAATTTTCTACCACACTCCCAGTGGGGCACCCAGACCCTGTATGTAGCAGTCGTAGAAAAAGTATAGTGTGCTCCACGTGCTGAAAAGACTTTATGACACTCGTCTACGGCTCGTGTCACCAAACTGTCTCATTGGTGTGAAAAGTCTTATTTTCAGCACTTGTTGCACAATATAGGTACTATTTCTATTTTGCGTTCAAAATGATTCCATTTTTATACGCAAATGCGTGTCGAAAAGAACTTCTTTTCGATACGGCTTCTGTTGACTGGTTGCTAGGATATTAACAAAATTGTTCAATGTCAAGGCCCTCTAGCAAAAATTTCTCTACCGCTTTCAATGGGATTGTAATAAAGACGTCAAAAATGACAATATGGCCACCCAACTGTTGATCGGGACTAGATTAAATTAACAGTTTTCATTAAAAAACCTTCGAAATAGAAAAAATAGTATAAAATACACGTTTTAAAAGACATTTAGCGCATTCGCACGTTATGAAACTCCACGCAAGCGGGTCGTTTCCTAATTTCGTGATGATGCGAAAAAATATGGTATTTTAAAACGTAAGTATCTTAATATACCATTTTTTCACTATAAAAAAAACGGTTCTTTATAGGCCGGAATCAATTCTATTTGTTTTGACGGTCACGCCACGCAGTGTCTTCGATTTAGATACCTAAACTACCAATTTTCAGGCCCATAGTAGTTTTGTAACCTGAGCTAACCGAAAAATAAATAAACGAACCCCTTTATGGTCACTACTCCCTTAACACCAGTAATTGAAATTTGGAAAAATGATGATGGTGTTTTTCCCTTTGTAATTGCATTGTTTTGGTTTATTTAGATATAAAATATTTTCGTTTTTATTGGTTCCACCCCTATGCTATGAATGGAAACTATAAGTTTAATCTAACATTTTAGATTAATACAAAACCAAATGGTTTGAAAAGAGAACGTGATTGATTAATGAATGTATGGAGTGTACAATTTTATGAATAATATTTTCATGCCTAATTTTTATCTCATCCATTTAAAAAAAAAACAGGTAGGTAGGTATTTTAATTCTAGATAATATTTACTCATACCTGAAAGGATCTTTTGGGAATCTAAAAAATGATTTTTCAGCATCACTTTTACTGAAACAGTTATCCACTGCACAAAATCCAACCATCGTTATAGAAAACGCAACAACAGTCCCTAAATAATGTCTCCCTCGCCCTCGTATAATACATTTGTGCTAAAACTCCCCAAAGTTCCTGCGAGTCTATGAGAAAACTGGATTGAACCGCTCTTGCCTCAGGCGGCAAAATCGAGATTTTTTTGCATTTGACGCTACCGTTCATTAATTCTACCGTGGTGATAGTGTTGGGGTTGATTGTGACTACGATGCACCTATACATGGTATGCCGATGGGCATGTCCAATGGCCGGACAGAAAGTTTTGACACGTGACGCAATGTCAAATTTTTAAAAACTTCGTGCATTCACATAATTATTAGTTATTTGGTATATTTAAAACGCTAGTTTGTTCATTTTAATTAAGATATTCGACTAACATAATAATATATTCAAATTTAACAATAATTATGAAAATTATTATGTCAAATCTGCTTTAAGCTTCCCAGAGTTACGATATGCGCAATAGCGGACGTTTTTGAGACGCATAATCAGCCTACCGTGTGTAAGTGTATCGTGGTTGTGACATGTTTTACCGGATTACAGATCATCATCAGAATCGCAATTATGACATACATAAAACGGATCTTCGTCGGTGCATGCCCCATGAGCCCAGTATATGCACCTAAGACACTGAACCCATGTTTCCATTGAACGTGAATTCAGGTACGGCTTTCCACAGGGTAAACAAAAAGTGTCTGTTTCCTCTTCAGAACTATTTGACGAAATCCTATTGAACACTTAATTGTTTTTCTTCCTTGCAATTATTTTCCATAGTACCTAACCCTTTTGCTCTTTCCTTTGATTCCTTTTTCTGTTTGTTTCTGTATTCCTCTTCTAATTGTTCTATGTTGGGTATGTCAGTCCAAATTGCCGCTCGACCACGTTTAATGCTTTTCTAGTTCCTACGAGCTTTTCTGCTTTTGGACCAGAACGTAAATCTTGTGGTGAATAATATGTTTTGTTTGTACCCGATGGTCTAGGTAAACTGGTTTTATCTAAGAGGATCAGATCTGAAGTTCCCAATTTTGGAGGTGAGTTTATCATTATGGGTGAGTATCCGGGAGTAGATTGCTCATATATTCTTTGAGCGTCATCGTCAGCTTCAAGTCTTCCATCTTGTTTGGGTATAGATGCTGTTACTTGAGCTGCAGCTTCAGGTCTTCCATCTTGTGTTGCTATGGGTTGTAGTTTATTTGCATGATTTGTCAAATTTTTAACATTCTCTCGAGTTTGTCTACAACTACCGGAAGAAACTCATCGTCACCAAATATGTGTGTAGACAGAGGGAAAATTCCACTAACCCAAAAACCCGCGTGAATATTGCCCGGAGTTGCTGCTAAAAGTAAGGCTTCTTTTGCAATATTTGGTATGTTATAGATCGTCTAGTTTTGCCTGCGTAATTTCTCATCCAAGAGTCAATCAGCCGTTCATACACTGACCGTTCTAATGGCTGCATTTTATGTAAACAATGAGGAGGCAAATAAATCACTACACCATTTTCCTTCCAAAAGCTTAAGGATAGGTGGAACTCGTGATTGTCTAGGATGAGCAAGATTGGTTTTTCTTTTGAAGGTCGTACGTGGTTGACGAAATGCTACAAAAATATATAATACTCATTTTTGACATCCACCCCGATGGATTTGCAGCTCCAATAGAACCAGATGGGCAATTGTTAACAAAATGGTGTCCAAATTTTTGCGGGGAAAAATGAACATGGGGAGTGAATTTCCGCTGGAGTTGGTCGCAAAAGAGAAAGTTACCAATGTATCTCTCTCCGCAGATGTATGTGTCGTAACCCGAAATGCTGTAAAAATATATACTTAAAACCTATTTTTGACATCCGTCCCAATGGATTTGCAGCTCGGATAAAACCAGGTTGGCCATTGTTCACAAAATGGTCTCTGAAATTTTTGCGGGGAAAAAGAAACACGGGGGACTGAATTTCCGCTGGTGCTGGTCGCAAAAGAGAAAGTTACCAATGTACCTCTCCCCGCAAAAGTGACGTAACCAACCTGCTTGACACCCTTTCTAGCTATTATTCGGCTTCGGAACGGTAGTTATGTCCATCTGATGAACGTTATAAATGTCTTGGGGTTCAAATTTATAACGGTCCAAAACTCCTTCCAGAAGCGAAAAAAAGTATTAACATTATTTCGATTAAAACTTGCTGCTCTGCTGAGGTTTGTTGCCTCAGGACCGTATGACGTTTGGTTACCTGGAAAAAATTGTATTGGTCACTTTTAAATTAGGCTAAACGAAAATAACTTCCCTTCAAAATTTCCCTTCCGCTTGTAAAATCTTTGTAACGGTTAATTTGAAACTGCGCAGCAAGTGAACGTCTATGATTAATATAGACCTCAACGGATGCTCGCTCAAAAATGTCTAAGGGCGTGTTCCATCTTTTCGTCTTGTATTTGTACATCCTAATTATTATTAGATATCTTTCTAAAACACATATTAGGCATTAAGCTACCAACGAATGAAAAACATATAATCATTGTTTTTAAAGTATGCAGTTTGATACGGGGCAGGTTGTGACACAACTTGCCCTAAGTCGAATGTCAAAACCAACCTCCAGAAGACATGTTTGTTTTTCTTCTTGTTAAGACATGGAGTTTAAGATTGACAAAATAAGCAAGAAAAAAATAATCCACATACCTAAATGTTTATTTTTTTATAGGAACCTAAATAAACGGGCTTAAGATACCAGGGGTATAAATCTTTGATTAAAAACGACAATATTCACTTACACTCTGCTACACTATTGCATACCGAAACAGAAAATATACTGAAGTATTAGAACGAGACGCTTATTATTTTACGACTGGCCGTGCACTGTTGCAATTGCTAGTACGAGAGTATTCGCCTCTGCCACAACTAATACTTGTCATAACCAACCCCGGTGGCATATACGTAAAATGCAGAAGCATAAGGTTCTGCCATAGGACGACTGTAATATAAATGTTAGATTTAATCCCCCCCGTTACGTTTCGTCTTCAAATATTTGAAAACTTTATGCCTGGCCCTCCACTGGCTTCGCTCGCTTCGGGGGCACAACCAAAAACTAACGAAAACTAACCCAACACATGAAAAACAACTACATTTACATTACGATCGCCCTATAGCAAGGTCCCATCGCGTATGCAATTTACGTATATTCTCCTCGGTATCCCCTACTCATTACATTTCAAGCATACGCGATTCCAAATCCAGCAACATCTGAATGGGTTCTGAGAAGAAGTTTTATCTTTGAATTTAGTCAAATAATCAGAACCTACTCGTGTAAAGTTTTAATAGGTAAACATTTGCATAAACCTACATACCGGGTAAACCTTTTTTTCTTGGCCATAGGAAAATACATTTAAAAGAGGAAAATACTGAATTAGCTTCCTTTATCTTATAACGTAAAATACTCATGATCATCTTATTTTAGATAAATGACAGGAAACATCTCAAAAACAAATATACTAACCCAACTTAACCCAACCTAACCCAAACTGACCAAAAGATCGGCAAAAGGTTTTGTACTCTAATTTTTAGTTTCAAATGCAACTTTTCAAAAACTATCTATTTTGAATGGAATCTTCGAATCCCGAAAGCTTCTTTTGCCTAGATTATAATAGGAGATATGTTTTCGTAAAATATGTGGCATTTTAATATTACACAGGGCGGTCAATTAAGTACTATGAAAAAAAGATGTGCGCTTAAGTACACAATACATGACAGAAGTAAAAACTTCAAAGAGCATCAAAAACTGTACAAGAAATAGCATTTATCTATCAGGTCCTAATTTATATGGATAAGAAATTTAACAAATAATACTTAATAAGGTGTGCGGCATCTAGATAATTTGTGTCGGATATAAAAGTAGGAGAAATACATCCGAATACTTTGAACGGGCTTACAATAAATGCTATATATATTATATAGACTTCGATGTTTTAGGAAAAATTTTACTACGAATTTTCCCATTCAGGTCACC
>JAEQML010040772.1:0-80884 GCA_016904865.1 Pissodes strobi
TGACTTGGTGGCAAGTCACGGGCGACGCTTTGTATTCTACACATTATCTGACCATGGTCACAGGCCAGTGATTAATCTCGCACTGATATCCAAACGACAATTATATTTTGCAGGACAAATGCACAACATGAAAATTACTTCTTGGAATGTCGACGGGTTGAGAGCATGGTGCAAAAAAGATGGGTTCAATATATTAAACTATGATAAACCGGATATCTTTTGTATACAAGAAACGAAATGTAGTCAAGCCAAATTACCTGAAGAGGTTAAGAACATTGATGGCTACCACGAGTACTGGTGCCCTAGCAAAAAAGAAGGTGAGTTATTTCTGTTTTTTGAGCGAATATTGTAACAGTCCGATTTTGCCAATGTAAAATATTTTTTGAATTTCATTTATATGCTGCATTTGGGCAAAAAGATGCTGTATTTTGCACTCATTGGTTTATTAATTCTAAACTTATTGATTCGATTTGCTAACAATTCGCTTGAAATTGCCGCTTTTCTTAATGTAAATTAACTCTATTCTAAGTATAGGTTAACGATATATTTGTATTAGCTTTTATAACACGTTGTGACTCTATGATGCACATTATTATTAGAATAGCTTGGCTTGATTTATATTACATTATCGTGGAACAGCCAGCAAACCGTTTTATATTTTTAAGAATTCTGTTAATAAAACCCACAAATACGCTGCAGTCGATCCATATTTTACTGACGGTGTGACTATTCCATAACCCTTTGGGAACCCCTTGGTTGCGGAACACCAATTGCCGGCCGCCATTTCTGAAGATCGTTATATCGTTTTGGGGCCTCTGCTTTTAAATATATTTATCGCTTTATTTATACGGCATCAGGCTGTAGTTTTTGTAAGGTTCGTTCTCGATTTGGGTTTTTAAAGGTTTATCATTTTCGTAGGAGTATTTCCTAGCATTTCTTGAAACATTTAATTTTAGCTCATTATTTGTGGCTTCCGCCGCCGCGTCGTTTATCATGCTAATAAACGAGAACTAAGGCGTTTATTATCTTAGAATTATTCCCTGTATCGAAATCACTGGGCATGTTTCAGCACATCACTACTTGCTGATTTGACATAGCATTTAATCTCGTAGGCAAATTGCCGGAAACCAATCTAGAGTTCTTCTGAGATTCTCTTTCAAGGCGAGAAGAAGGTTTGCTAGTGCAGTTGTATAGAGACTTCACATTTAGTTTGTGATTTAGTTCAAACCATTTATTGGGGATATACTGTGGAATCTCTTGGTGTTTTGACACGACCGATTTTCGGGATCTACATACTGTACTGGAGGCTTTCCACGTTCGTCAGATAAGACCGAGACCGTCGAATTTCCCTAGCCCTCACACACACTAACGAGGGTTTTTCTGAAGGGCCACAACTTTTATTGGAGGGCCGCAATCTTTACGGGAGGACCACAACCTTTACTGGAGGACCACTACTTTTACCTGCAGGCTAGAACCACGTTTTTCTAGTGGGTCGGAAGCAGGCTTTGCCAGCAGCAATTGTCAGCCAATCTCGACACCGAGCTATCGGTACCTCGGCTAGATCTTCCCTTCGGGGCCATCGAGAAGCAGTACCTGAGATATCTATAAGTGCCCGGTGCCTCCACCAGAGCTCGACGACCGGATTTGGGGTATTGTACAGAAGCTTTATCTGCCATTGATTCGTTTGTTTATCTGTTTAATATAATCGCTTGTAGTTTTCCTTGTGTTAATATAAATCAAACATTTACTGCCAGCTCCGAGATAGCTCATTAATTTTAATTTAAATTTTTTCACTGGTTTATCGGACCAGTTAATCTGTTTGCTTTGAATTTTCTCTCTCTTTAAGACAAGTCAAGCTTTGGCTCAATAATTTTATTCTGTTAATTAATTTATCAAGTAATATAACCGCTCTGAAGTTTATCTCTTTATAATATGAATCAACATCGCCAGCCACGCTTTCAATAGTTTTATTCTAGTTTTGTTCTTTTATTGACTTATCGAGTCATTTGATTTAATTATTGTGGCCGTTCATTGCTACATGTTATCATTGCACATTTAAAACCTGTACAGCTATTAGCGCACGCATACCTAGTTGTAATTAGCTTAGTTAACGTTAAAGTGATCACTTCGGTTAGTAGTATTTAGGGCATTTAGTTGTAAGGC
This sequence comes from Pissodes strobi, assembly GCA_016904865.1. Taxonomy (NCBI): domain Eukaryota; kingdom Metazoa; phylum Arthropoda; class Insecta; order Coleoptera; family Curculionidae; genus Pissodes; species Pissodes strobi. Next base: position 2,164 of record JAEQML010040772.1, read on the forward strand.
ATACAGAACCGAATATTAACAACTGAATTGGTCTCCGCACAATCTCCATATTGTGCTCTGTTTATTTCATCAATTACTTTAATAGTCATTTGACATTCTTTTGTCTTAACTAATCGCATTTCCATTTAACATTTTACTCCAGATAGATTGTTGCTGTTTTTTTGAAGACTGCTTAACGCGCGCCGGGAGTAAAATTTGAAGGTCGCGATCCCCGATATGGACTCACGGCGGGCGATACACGAGGAGCGACACGAAAAATATGAGAATATTGTTATTGTGATATCTTTGTTAGTTTACAAGCGAAAAATATGGGATTTGCGTCTATTACCTTGTCAAGACAAGCGAAACTGATGAAGAATATTTTTTTTTCATTTAGGCCTTCCCTTTTTGTTAATTGAGTGATATATTTAAAAAAACTACTTTTTAACCAAATCCGTTACGATATGTATATGGCTAGGGCGGTCAAGTTTAAGAAGTTTCACTTCAGATATGCGCACATAGTGCACAACCCTTTTTTTTAAAGCTTTTTGTTTCTCAACTTTTGCCCCCGGTTTCGATACTTTTTATTTTTTTTCCTTTCTCTTTTTAACTTTTTTCGCCGAAAACCGCATTTTTCTAACTTTTTTATTAATTATTTTTCTTTATTTCGTTTTATAATACTTTTTATTAACTTTCCGAACAATTTTTTAAAAATTATTTTATTTTTCTTATTTGGTTTTATAATACTTTCCAAACCATCTTTTGTTTGTTTTTTTATTATTTTTTTCTTATTTCGTTTTATAATACTTCTATTAGTTTTCCGAACATTTTTTTACGTTTTTTAAAACGAAATTTTTTTTTCAAAAACTTGTTTTTCATAAAGATTTTTTTTTTATTTCTTCCCATTTTTGCCATCCCCGACCTCGTAGCTAAACTCCTTCACCTTTTTTTCGCTGAAAACCGCGTTTTTCTAACCTTTTGTGTATTTTGTTTTCTTATTTCGTTTTATAAAATTTTTATTAACTTTCCGAACAATTTTTTACCTTTTTTTAAATTTTTCCCATTCTTACAAAAAATTTTGGATAGGTATTTGGGGAGGTGGGGGTATAAGTCCCACCCTCATTGTCAGATTTTCGGGGGTGGGGGGTACGGGGTCCAGTTTTCGTCCAGGATCCTCATTTTATCTTGGCTCCATGTCCTGAAAATTTCAACTCTCTCGCTATACTGGAACATGCTTCATTAAAGGGCCGTTTCACTTTGATAACCGTTTCAACTTTGAAAAGCGTTTCATATTTTCTGACTTTACCCTCGCTAAAGAAGTTTCACTTCAAAAAATCGGAAATTATTATCTCCATGTCACTTACCCAGCTTTAATACAAATAAGTGAGCGAGATAATCGCCACCATGACGAAGTCACAATTTTCCAACAAGATGAGCCCCATTTGCACAGGACGCGGTGAAACATTTCCAGGACGATGGATTATGAACAGTGGATTTACTGCACGTTCGCCAGACATGCATTCGCTGGACTTTTTTTTTATGGGCCCGTTTAAAGAACAAAATTTATGAGTTTATAAATAATGCCTGATTTCCATACAGTATCATACGCAGCCGTCAACTCTATAAAGACGGTAGCTGTTTTTAGTTGTTTCTGAAAACCTGCTTCTATAAATGAAGTTAATGATAGGACTTGATCCGTGCAGTTTCTGTTGGGGCGGAAACCTGCTTGCTCAATGGGAATTTTATCGAATATTTTCTGGCTGATTCTGTTATACCAGAACCTTTCTAGAAGTTTATAAATCGTACTGAGAAGTGCGATGGGGCGATAACTTTGTGGCATGTTGTTTGGTTTGCCCGGTTTTAATATCGCTATGATTTTTGACTGTTTAAGAAGGTTAGGAATTTTGTCTGTTTGAATGATATCTGCGAAGAATCGGGCCAACCATTGTCTTGTGTATTTACCACAGTGCAGAAGAAACTCTGGGTGCATGCCATCGAAGGAATCGAAGCCAGGGTCTTTACCTGCTTTCGTATCTCTGAGAGCTGCTGTGATCTCTTCACTGGTGAACGGAGTGTAATATTCAGATTCTCTTGTACATGATAGCTTGAGATTATGAGCTTCGGTTTCATCTCTCTCGTATGTGCGTTGTCTTTTGCGGCTCTAGAGGTGGTTACAATATGGGAAGCGATCCTGTTGGGTTGTATGGGGTTGCAGTCGCGTTGGAGGTAAGTGCCACAACCCAGCTTGTGGAGTAGGGACCACGCTTTTCTGCTTGATTTTTCAAAATCCAGATTTTCGACTGTTTCGAGCCATTTTTCCCGTCTCGCACTATCTATGCTATGCAGAAGTTCCTCCGCTATCTCACGTTCACCACTCTCGAGGAATTCTTTGTACAGCTTTTCGCTATTTTCCGACCACCCAGGAATATATTCCCTGCGATATCCCCAAGGTATCGACTTCTTCGTCGAACTCAAGACTGCTCCTACAAACCTCTGGTAATTTCCACTTTCTGGAGGAACCTTGCCGAGGCACTTATCTAGGCTTTCGGAAAAGGCTTCTCAGTTTGCCCTTCTGAAGTTCCACCTGGGGCGAGGAATTGATCTCACTAAGGGAATTGTGATACCAATCTCGATGATGACTGGGCAGTGTTGGCTACGTGGGAAGTCTGGTAGGATCTTTCGTGATGCTGCTAGTGGAAGGTTAGTTTGGTCGCCGGATACAAGCATAGGTCCGGGTAATATTCTTGTCTCCAAGCTGCTGATCCGGACGGAATACCTGCCGTCGTCGTGTTAAAGAACTGCGCCAATGAACTAACATCCGTTTTTTCTAAGCCTTTTTCTCTGCCTTACCGAAAAGGGATTTACCCATCTTCTTGGAAAGTCGCTCGAGTGCAACCTGTTCCAAAAAAAGCAAGCAAGAGAATCACGCCCTCAAACTATCGCCCAATTGCCTTGCTTCCAATAATCACCAAAGTCATGGAACGTGTAGTCAATCAGCAACTACTCAAGTACCTCGAGAACAACAGAATAATCAGCGATAACCAATACGGCTTTCACGAAGAGAGATCGACAGGAGGAGATATATTGGCCATATGTCACTCCTATATGGAGTAGGGCAATTGAGAACTACGGAGAGTCTCGAGCGATTGCGTTGGATATTTCGAAGGCATTCGATAGAGTTTGGCATGACAGATTGCTCAACAAACTGCCGTCTTTCCAACTGCCAGCCTTTATCTGCAGCTGGCTTGCCAGATTCCTTAAAAACCGATCTATTCACGTTGCATTAGATGGACACATCTCAGACACATTCACCATTAACACGGGCGTGCCTCAGGCAGAGCGCAATACTTTCACCAACTCTGTTCCTCATCTATATTAATGACCTGCTGACCGAAACGAATAATCCTGTTTACGGTTTTGCAGATGACAGTACCCTTGTCTCTAAATTTAGATCAGAAAAAACTTTACCAGCGACTGAGACTTATCACCGCAGACAGGAAGCAGACTACAGCAATTAATCAAGACCTGGAGAAAGTTCAAACTTGCGGCGACAGAAATTTGGTCCAGTTCAGTGCAGCAAGGACCCAAGCAGCCACGTTTACCAAGAGGGCCAATACGGGGGTCCCTGACATCATTATGGCAGGAATTGACCATTCCGTCTTCCTCGTCATTCGGACTACTGGGTGTCTCGGTCAACAGCAATATGTCCTGGCATGACCACGTTGCTAACATCGCAAAAGCAGCCTCCCAGAAGCTAGGTGCGCTATTTCGCAATAAAAACTGTATACACCGCAGCAGTTGCTCTTGCCCTACAAAGCGCAAATAAGACCGTGCTTAGAATATTGCTCACACATCTGGGGTGTCGCACCAAAGCACATCCTAAAGCTGCTGGATTCCATTCAGAAGAGAGCTGTGCGTCTCGTCGGCGACCCGGAGTTGACCCGGAATCAGGATGGTCTGGAACACCGCAGACATGTGGCCGAGACGTCCCTGTTTTATAGATACTTTCACGGCAGATGTTCAAAAGATTTGGCCCACCTCATCCCGCCACTGGCAACGTCTGTGAGACAGTCACGACAGACGGCAAGAGCGCACCAGTTCGTCGTACAACTGGAACCTGTCAGGCGCGCTGCATCACTGTGGAACTCACTCCCAGGATATCTGTTTCCCCCTAATTACAATTTACAACTATTCAAGAACCGTGTCAATCAACATCTTCACACACACACACCGCTCGTCGAGCGCCATAGGATCTCCCTTTAGTGTGTGTGCCACTGCCAAAAAAAATATATACGTTTTCTAAAACTGGGGTTTGACCTGCGGAGGTTGGGAACTTGAAGGGTTAAAAATTAATTGGTGTAACATTTTATGAATATTAATACACCATATAAAGTACATTTTCATTCAAATAAGCTAACATATATTTTTGTCTGATAGGATATGCCGGAGTAGGGGTATATTCCAAAATAAAACCAATAGAGGTTACATATGGGATAGGTGAAGAAGAATACGATGATGGAAGGTGCATCACTTTGGAATACAAAAATTTTTATTTAGTGAATGTATATGTACCCAATGCAGGTAAATATATCCCTTTAGTACATGCACATTATATGCATTTTGCACATTGAAGTGTTTGATGGGAGAAACTCTGCATGCCATCAATTATCTGCAACTTTGTATGCAGTTTATAGAACATTTTACAAGTTTGAGTAACAGCTTTGGTAAAGCGAATAACAATATATTTTTTTGTGAAATCGGTCTTGAACATCTAAATTGTGGTGTATAACTGAAAATTAATTGAGCAGTTTTCCTGATCTTCCACTTTAGCTGCAAATAAATATTCTGCAATTCAGTAATTAATGAGAGTCGCAGCTTCACTTCTAATTGAGTGAAAATATTTGAATTATAGAAGAGGTTGCTAGAGAGTGCTGTGTGTGTACTAACTTGAATTTTATGGCCCTTACGTCGTTATAATTTTAGGTCGTGGTTTAGTGACATTACCAAAACGACTAGAGTGGAACGACAGCTTTAAAGCCTACATCAAAAAATTGGACAAAAAGAAGCCAGTAATTATATGTGGCGATATGAATGTCGCACATAATGAAATCGATCTTGCGAATCCAAAATCCAATAAAAAGAACGCTGGTTTTACAAAGGTATGAATCTTATTGTGATAACGTATGCGGCCAATATGATCAGGGTGATTTAATGCTATGATCAAAATATCACGGCTGGACGGTAAATAATAATTGTTCCAGCCCATTTTTTTATTGAAGGTATGTATTTTTTTATAGGAAGAAAGAGAGGGAATGACAGATTTCCTCGAAGAGGGTTTTGTTGACTCCTATAGGGAATTGTACCCTGAAGAAAAGGATGTATATACATTCTGGTCCTACATGTCGAAGTCTAGACAAAAGAATATTGGATGGTGAGTATATTTTATTACTTTTTTTCGTGGCCCTTGCGATGCTTCCTCTGAACTGCGGCAATTATTTATTCTGGCTCAAACTCGATTTCTTTGCTGTGCAAATTCACCTTGACCTTGTGTGGTGCAGTTTAGTTTCTCCGGCACACGGTCCGGCCTTTGCGTAAGTTTCCAGCGCGTGAAGGGCCACTTTAGTGGGCCATTGGTTCAAATTTCTTTTAGCCAATTCCGCGTGCATATTATAAGTGATAATAGGTGTTAAATACCTAATTTTGCTGACTTATGTTACCTTTTGCATGAAATATTACTATAGTTTCCACAGGATGGATTCTACTGGTCAGTTTAAAGGACTTAAACAAGGTGGCGAATTTTTGTTCTGCAAGCCCAACCAAATATATTTGTAGACAAATCGTTCAAACATTCGTAAAGCTTTGGGTCATAGCAGATGACCAGCTATTGCCCTGCGGTAGTGAGAAAGTGTTGACTCGTATAATAGTCACTTAAATCTTGATATCTTGGTAGTAATAGTATTTTTTTTGCGTGTAAAATTCTAGCACTGCCACTCTGAGGATAAAGCCTCAATATTGAATGTTTGTTTTTAGTTTTAGGAGTAAATGAATTCAATTGAATAATATCCAGCGCAATGTTTTTTTTTTTTATTAAACGTTTTATAATTATCCTTTTAAAATAATCATTTAAAGATTTCATATCAAAATATTGTATTTCAATCTTTATAGTTCTTATCTGAAAACTATTGTCCTTGATATTGTTTTTGCGGCTTCCAGACAGGTACAGTGCAGTTGCTGATTGGGGGCAATTATTGTCAATCAAAAGCCTTTTGAAAAATGTCTTGCGTTAAAGTCAAGGATTTAATTAGATCCTTGGTTAAAGTCAACTGAAAATCGCACCTTTAGAATATCAAAAACTATTGCCATGCCACTTTTCTTATCTGCTCCTATATAACCCTGTTTACATGTCCGTTTCATAAAGCGTAGCCCCACTATCAACTCCCAAATTTTCACAGCATATTTCTAATTACGTGTTTTAGGCGCTTGGACTATTTTATCGTTTCCAACAGACTGATGGAAACAATTTGTGACAACGTAGTAAGAAGTCAAGCATATGGATCTGATCATTGCCCTATTTCATTATTTTTACATATTTAAGTTTGATTGTATTGTTTCCAGCAGTAAGTATTTTATTTTTAATGTTCCATTTTTAACTGTCATAAGCTTAATTAGTTTGTTTTTTTTTTTGTTACAAGTTAAGTTTTAAGATGTTTGTTATATGAAAGTATGTACCAATGCAGGACAGATTTTTGTGATATTATTTATTGAGCAAATAAAATGTCTCTAAGAGATACAAAGTATTTCCTTACAATTGAAAGCCCGGGAATCATAAAACAGGGCGAATTTACACATTTATAATGCAGAGGAGATGTGTACAGGGTGGCTCGAATTCGTGTCTATGTATGGGGAACTCGAAAACCGTAAGAGATACAGTGGCGGTCAAATTAAGGCAAAATTGCGCATTTAGGTGCCTAACAATATGCCGTTTAGAAAGTTTTAAAATTCCGAGTATTTACGGAGATTTCCGGAAAAAAACGAAATTTTGCAAAATCGTTTTATTTTCTTCCTGGGCTTATTTAAAAACGGATTTCAAATCTAATCGCACTTTTATCCAATGATGATATCCAGTTTGAAATCCGACGCTTCGTCTTCAAGGGATCATCATCAACTTTATTTTTTTAAATGCGAACTTTAATTTTTTTAATCGTTTTTCAGATGGCATTGGCGTTATTAATATGATTATGTGTTTTTTTTTTAATTTTTTTTTATTTTTATTTTTTTATTTTTTTTTGTATATTTTGCTGTGGCGTAATTTTAAATAATTTAAAGTAGGTACTTTTGATATTTTCATATTCTATAAAAATATTTTATGTGTTTTTTATATGAAGTGGAAAATTGGATCCCGTATTAAAAATAAAAAATAGTAAAATTATTTTTTTACGAGAATATGGCCATGAACTATTACTAAAACAGGTTGCTTAGTGCAAAGATAAGATATTTTCAAGTTTTAACCAATTAAAATATTTATTTAATAGAGAACATCAACAATTTATAATCATACTACGTGATACTATCTTTTCATTATTTATAAGCAAAATTCCAATAGGTGTTTTTCCATCAAAGTACCTATAGTATCACGTAGTGTGACGTAGTATGATTATAAATTGTTGATGTTCTCTAGTAAATACATTTTTTAATTGGTTAAAAGTTGAGAATACTTTATCTTTGTAGTAAGCAACTTCTCTGAGTAATAGTTCATAGCCATATTCTTGTAAGAAATAATTTTACTATTTTTTATTTTTAATATGCAACAATTTTCCATCCACTTAATACAAAAACAAAATAAAATATTTTTATAGAATATAAAAACTTCAAAAGTGCCTACCTTAAATTATTTAAAATTACGCCAAAGCAAAATATATAATTAAAAAAATAATAATAAAAATAAAAAAAAAATAAAAAAGAAATAAAAAAGAATAAAAACACAATCATATTAACAACGTCAATTCCATCTGATAAACGATAAAAAAAAATTAAGTCCGTATTTAAAAAAAGAAAGTTGATGATGATCTCTTGAAGACGAAACGTCGGATTTCAAACTGGATATCATCATTGGATAGAGCGGAAAAAGTGGCCATGCAAAAGTGCAATTCAATTTGAAATCCGTTTTTAAATAAGCCCAGTAAAAAAATAAAACGATTTTTCAAAATTTCGGATTTTTCCGTATATCTTCGGAAATACTCGGGATTTTAAAACTCTCTAAACGGCATATTGTTAGGCACCTAAATGCGCAATTTTGCCTTAATTTGACCGACACTGTATCTCTTACGGTTTTCGAGTTCCCCATACATAGACACGAATTCGAGCCACCCTGTACAGTAAAACGTTTCATTGTCTTGCCATCGATTTTCGTCATCAATTGCCAGATGGCTATATTGACTAGCTACTAAACCAATACTATACAATAATAACTAGTCGGCAACTATGTCCTTAATTTACTCGGTTCGGTACTCCGCAAATCTTTTACGTTTTAAGTCACTAAGTATATTTTCCCTTTGCATTACACACACACCTCCAAAGCACTGAAAGAAATCGTAAATCTATGCTCTCGAGGCTTTTCTTGCGAGACGTTCTCATAAGTATGAAATTACAAGAGAACAAATTGCAACGTGGTTAGATGATTGTCTAAATGTGTAATATAACTAAAGTTCGGATTTATAAGCATAAAAAATGCAAATAAAGCGCTTAAAAAGCATAACGATTTTACAGAAAAGCAGGGTAAATAACAAAGAAAAAGAGCATGAAAAAAAGCATATAATTTTAAAGAAGTTATATTTATTTTTGCGTAAAGTAAACATTTTATATTGAATATAATATGAACATTGCTTATGTTGTAATATGTAACTTCGTTCTGCAAGAACTTGTTTGCTTCCCTTCAATAGGGAACGTGAGCTGGTACTAGACCGAACACGAGACAGCGCAGATTTTGGCGAAAATGGGGACTCGGGGGTTTTCGGGGTCGGAAAAAACGAATGTGGACATATCCGCGGCTCCTATGTCGAGAACGTTCGCCCCATAAGTTCCAAAAGTGGAAAATCGTGGTTTTCGACCCCTAAATATTATTTCGAAGAAAAACGCTTTCGTCTTTTTATATGTAGGAGAGTGTTTTTTTCGTATTTGGAGCCTACCGGAAATTCGGCTCCTACCGGCTTTTTTTTTACTTAAATTTCGAGCTAACGAGTTCGTATTCGGCAGGGGGATGGAGGGCATCGGTCCGAACCCCCACCTAAAATTTTAAGTCGCTAAGTCTTCTAGGGCTCCTGAATAGGGACTCTTAGTGTCGTTCGACCTGGAGGGTTAAAATTCGGGTTAGGGGGGTTTTCGACGACGTCCAGTTCGAATCCGACCTCGACGGGAACCTATCGCCGAACCGAAAATAATCGATATTTTTCGATATCGAAAATTTTCAAAGTTGAATCGTTTCCTTTCGTCCCTTGAAATATAACCCCAGATCGGCACCTAAATTGGTGGAACCTATCCGGCGAATAGGCGCCCGCGCGGTTTTTAACGGGTAGGTTCCGGTATAAGGAGATGACCTGCAGGGTCTATATTTTCATGGTAGATGTACCACGTGGGGGGCTACCTGGAATTAAATCGGGGATGCCGGGGCTCGCTTTTAAGGGGAGGTTTTGGGGGACTTTTTTGTGCAATTTCGTTAAAATATATGTAGAAAAGCATCAAATATGCACGAAAGGTTGAAAAAAGCACAAAACGTTAAAAAAAAGAAAAAAGCATAAACATTTTTCGTCAGTTGATGTATTTTTTCATGTTTTGGCCATATTTGTGAAGAAATTTCATCAGCTTTTATTATTTATCATAAGCATTATGCTTATACATCCAGACTTTAAATATAACAATAGAATTTCTTATAATAATTATGGTAGTTTATTCCATGAGTTTTTACATAACATATATGTACCAACACACGTTCGAATGTTGAGTGAATTTTAATAAAAATATTAACGAGATTATAGGTATACTTTTATTGTCAAAAAACTACAATTTGTAGACAAAGGTAGAGCTAGAGTACAAAACACATAAAAACACAAATAGAAACATACAATAAAAAAGAAAAATAAAAACCTAACTATACAAAACTTCTTCTAGCAGTTGACAAATTAAGCGCCCTGGAAACGGTTCTTAGCGCAAAACAGGCAGAACTGATTTTTTTGATAATCATCGATGTGCAAGTCCCTCTTTAAATGGTTGTCCACGACAAGCCCCAAGAATTTCACAAAATCAACGACGTTCAATAGTTGTGTTATTAAGTACAAAAGATTGCAACGTACTTCTATATAACAAAACTCTAGTTTTAGAAATGTTGAGGCACAGGAGATTAGAATAGCACCATTGGTGATTAAGTCACTAGATGCAGTTCTGTGAAGCCGGGATGCTCCAGGTGAAACTAGTATCGTCCGCAAAGAGAGAGACTTTACCGCTAATGTCCAGACAAGCAATGTCGTTGATAAACAGCAACAACAAAATTGGGCCTGGGGTACTCCACAATCTATTGGCTTGCAAGAAGACATCGACGTATCAATCCTCACAAGCGTACTTCTTTTGTTAAGATACGACTTAAACCATTCGAGAGGCACTCTTCTGCATCCGTAGTACTGTCATTTATTAATTAAGATATTATGATTTACACAATCGAAAGCTTTAGAGAAATCACAGCAAATTGTTGCTGTAGAGTTATGGTTGTTGAGGTTGGAGTATACATAATTAAAGAGGGAGGGTCACCTCAACATAATGGATGTAAGAAGGTTTGATGCACAGATTATCGAGGGCTTGTTCGAATTTTCCCTAATTTTTTTACATATTTTTAACATGTATGTCTTGTGTGTTTACCGTCCACCTAACAGTAATATTGGAAAGTTTCTAAAATCGTTTGAGTTGCTTCTATCATCGCTTCCAACTGGTGCTGGTTGATAGTATGTGGTGACTTCAATGTTAAATTATTTGACTGACTCACACGACACTCTCAATCTTAGAAATCTGATGTCTTATTTTAATTTACATATGCTTCTTACACAACCCACAAGAATCATAGCTCACTCCCAAACATTAATTGATTATTTCTGTCAGAATTTTGTTCCAGAACCAGCCTGTGATGTTCATATTATCCCATTAGGGCTATCTGACCATGAGGCAATTTTAGCCAAATTCAGTTTGGTTAAAAGTAAGCAACAAAGGAAAGCTAATCTGGGTCGATTGTATAGCGGAGTAAATTTTAGTCGCTTTAGAGCTATGCTATGAGTGGGGATACTGATTGGACTAGAGTGTGTTGATCTCTTAAACCTCTTGACCTCTTTAATGATAGTGTTTTAACCATTTCAATAAATGCTTTCCAATCCAAAAAATTAAAGCAAAAAAAAAGGAAGCCTTGGATCCCTCGAGGTCTAATTACATCATCAAAAAACCTCAGATCCCTTCTAAGAAAATTTTCGGCAGATGTAAATTTTCTCAATTACTTTAATGCTTATAGGGGAGACTATAGACATACTATAAAAATGGCTAAGAAATTATGCTATCGGGATAGGCTTCATAAAGCAGCACGCAACAAAATCAAAGAAAACTGGAATATTATTAATGAGCTAAGGGGTAATTCAACAAAATGTAAGCAATGTCCGATTAATGCAAACGTATTTAACCAGTTTTACTCTTCAATAGCTCAGAGGTTGGTAAATAATTTGAATCCTTTATCTGAACCATTATCTTACATGCAGCGTACTTCTGCGCAAGAGTCCTTTTACTTTGCTCATACAGATTCAGATGAAATTAAAAAAGTTCTACACACCATTAAGAAACAAAAATACAGGCTTCTGGCATTGATGGTGTATCTGTTAGAGTCCTCCTAAATCTGCCGGACCAAGCACTCTCGGCACTGGCATCTGCTATCAATGCTTCTTTTGATACCGGAACTGTCCCCAATAATCTAAAGGTTGCAAAGCTTAAACCGCTGTTTAAGGGGGGTGATTTTAATGATCCAGCTAATTATAGACCGATTTCTTTATCACCGTGTCTCTCCAAGATAATTGAATTATTAGTAAAGGTAAGAATGATGACCTTTAGGCTTTAGGGGAACATCTCTTCATTGTTTTAAATCGTTTTTGTCCGGGTAGGAAGCAGGTTGTGGACTCAGTGGGATCACTGTCTGATGAGTGTCCGGTGGACCATGGAGTTCCTCAGGGCTCTGTGCTTGGCCCCCTCTTGTTCCTCATATATATTAATGACCTGGGTCTCTGAGGATTGGAGGTCACTTCACAATCTTTGCGGACGATACAACGATCCTATGGACTCATAAAGATCGTCAATCACTAATGAAAACTGTCACTGAGGACCTACTACGAGTTAAACAATGGTGTGACGCAAATCTTTTGTCACTTAATGACTCCAAAACGAAGCTATTGTCCTTTAAGTTTGTTTGCTCTGATCAGGTTAGGATTCAAGATCAGCCTTTGGAAGTGAAGAATGATACCAGGTTTCTGGGCCTGGTTATCGATGACTGGTTAAAATTTCAGGAACATATTTCTGCCTTAAAGCAAAAGGTTGCTAGTGGGTGTTATGCAATTAGAGTTGTTGCAAATGAATTGGGGGGTGAGGCCGCAAAGTCCGTGTATTTTTCGCTAGTTGAAAGTCATCTACGTTATGGAATTTCATTTTGGGGATGCTGCAGCCAATTTCTCTTCAACTCAGTATTTACTCTCCAAAAGAGAGCTATTAGATATATCTGCGGCAAAACTCGTAGGGAGACTTGTAGGCCCTTGTTTACAGAATTAAACAGAGTGACGCTGTGGGGTTTGTTTATTCTGGAGACTTCATGCTTAATTTATAAAAAATTTAAATCTCAAGTCCATGATAGTTCTTCTCATCGATATAACACCAGACAAGTTTTTAGTATTTCATTGCCTATTTTACATGAGCATTAAAAATTTTAACCACTTACCAACTAACACAAAAGCACAACATACATTTTTACGTTTTAAAAAATCTGTTACATCATTCCTTAAAGAAAAAGCATTTTACAGCATGACGGATTTTTTTGCAAATGACTGGAATTAGTGTTTATTTTGTTTTCTTTTTATTATTGTTTACATATTTGTCTGTTTGTAATGTTTTTTTTTTGTTCCCTTCCATATTTAAAAATGTATACATCTTTAGTTAACAAATGTTGTTTTAACCTATATATAATAACTAGACTGTAGTAAGCTTTGTCCAAAAATACAATGTATTTTCGATAATAAAGCATGTTTTGAATTTGAAACATGCATCATTCGTGCATTTGTTACTTAAAAATCCAAATTAATGGGTAGTAAGTATTTTATATTTAGAGAGAAAAGAATGAAGCCTTTTCTTATCCAATCTCTCAATGATCTTTGATAATCTGGGAAGGAGTGCAAATGGGCGATAGGTCGAAGCTTGATCTTTATCTCCCCCTTTATGCAAAGGAATAGTTATTGCCGTCTTAAGACAGTTTGAAAAAACCCATTTTGGAATGACTTGTTAAATTAAAGTGTGATGCATTCCGGCAGGTTTGAGAACATTTTCAGAGTAAGCCCATCAGTCCCAGATGAGGATTTGGTTTTAATGTCTTGTACTGCGAAGCTCAACTAATGCTACAGGCGTAAAGAAAAAACTGTGTAAATTCACATTAGCATTAAAGAGATATGAAAGTGGGAGGAGTTATGGTGTTCATTATTTTTTTAGCCACATTTACAAAGTAATTGTTTAGGTTCTAAGGTGAATTAGCGATTGTGCTAGACGAAGAAGTCCTATTTCTTAAATCATTCGCAATAGACCATGATGCTTTAGCATTGTTACTAGATTTAGCCAGCCTCTCATTATAATAAATGTCCTTTGCAGCTTTTATAGTCTTATGATAGACTTTTCTGTAAAGTTTCACGTAATCATGGAAGAAGACGTTCTCCGAGTATTTTTTTTAGGTGAAATAATGAACGCGTTCTTTGTAGAGGTGCGTAAGCCTTTAATTGACCAGGGTTTATGTTGTTTAATTTTAATAGGCCTAAGAGGAAATGATTTGAACGCCAGAGTAGATAAAGTTTTTATAAATCTAGAAAATTCGGTTTAAACATCATCAGCGAGGACAACCCAGTCAGTTGTTAGAGATAGGAGCTTGAAATTTAGAAAATTTTTGTCCGAAAAAATACGGCATAATTTGCGTGAAGCAATTTTGCATTTGGATTTTACCGAAAATTCTGTTAATACTGCTTCATGATCGGAGAAACCCGAGTTAAAGACAGCACAGTCAACGAATTCTGGATCAAAAGATGACACGACATAGTCCATAGTACTAGAACTAGTTTTAGTTATTCTAGTTGGTGAGTTAATATGGATGGTTATACCAAAAGAGTTGAAAATGGACCGAAAAGATTCTTCTACACACGCTGCTAAAGTCAATATTAAGGTCGCCCCACAAAATTAATTTGCTTTTTAAAGGCAGAGACTCGAGCAAGCTCAGTAATCTTTGACTGAATATATGCATGTTGGCGTCAGGTGTTCTGTAAATACAAACAATAGACTTAGAGGTCATAAGCATTATGATAACCCAACTAGCATTTATGGTGGCAGATACGTAACTGCTACTCTCAAAGCCACTACAAAGCGGGCGGTGACCATCGGCGGCTACGTCGTATATTCGTAGCTGCTAAGTAACTGAGACCAAAATGGGGAAAGATTTTGAGTACCGGGTAGTGTCTTGGGTAGTTTTTGCCACCAAAAGAGTTACTATGATGTGTTACTATATAAAGCAGCCAGCTGGTGAATGCGACTTATCTGTTACGAAGCTTCCTAGTCGCGGGTTCGTGGCAGCCAAGTGTTTTCCACCGATATGTGGAACTTTCGTTAAACTTTATTCGCAGCGTCCTCTTAATGAAATTTCACACTTCATAAAAATAAATGTCATGATGGAAAATAATTATGGAAGCCATTATTATCTTTTTGTTATTTACCATACGATTTTACCTCCTTTTGTAGGTAAATTCCAAAACGCAATCGACTTTACTGAATAAAATAGTGAGTTTATATGACAAAATTTTCGAGCGCCTCTCAAAACATTTCAAATTTTTATATTATTTGCAATAGAAACCTATGTAGTAATAAAATAAAAATAACTAATTTGCTTGAAACAGGCGTGAAACTTTAAAATATTAGTCCACCGACAAAAATAACTAAGGGAAAAAAGCTTTAGTCTAGGTATATTGAGCTTAAAAACGCAAAATGTTTGAGCCATTTGGCTGTTTTTCTGGAAAGTCATGAAAAAAATATGGCCGTTTAATCCGAAAAATACTTTATAGTTCCATATGCTTCCATAAAGTACCGGGAACGATAATATATTAGGCCAACCCTACCCGTTTGGAACTTTAAAGTGACAATTGTAACTACCCAGAGGCGACTTTATAGAAACAATAACTTTATAGTGACCTAGGAAGGTAGCAGTAACCATTTTGCTACTTCCAATGCTACTATAAATTAGAAGTAACTAGGTGTCGTGGCCGCCACTACCCCGTAACTTAAATTGTTACTATAAAGTAACAAAAACTTAATGGAGGCATTATGGTAGCACTGGTTAGTGACCGCTACTTTAAAAAGTTACTATAAAGTTTTTGGTCTTTTATGGTGTCATATTCGAAGATTAGGGTAGTTCCAGCCACTTCTTTAAATTACATGTTTGCCGCTTGCAATTGGGGTGTTTATTTTCCACTTTTATGGTAGGTAGGCACTAACCGGTCACTCTCGAAATATACTTCAAAGTGACTATTCCTTATAGAGTAACATTTTAAATGGCAGGGTGGGTCTAGGAACTTTAGGGGCAGTGACTTTTTAAAAAGGACTGGGAACTATATTTGCTAGTGGGGAGACGATGGAAAATTCAAATACCTTCTCAGACAATAAATTATCGAACTTAGTTACTGCCGAAAAGTCGTTGGTAGTAGACATTATCATAATACCTCCATGAGATAAATTCTATTAAATCTAGTTACTGTAGTATAATTTTTGACAAATACAAGCTCATCAACATTTAACCAATGTTCAGTTATGGCAATGATTTCTGGAAAATTAAGCTCTTCTAGTAAAAGAAATTTCATCTGTTTTGCGACTTAAGGACTGAATATTAATAAGAAAAACACTAAGCAGCCATCATCCAATTTTTCAGAGGGTGCTTGATCCTCTGTTCGCGTCGATCTACCTAAAAATTTCCCCCTCTAATCGGAGAGCCAGTAGAAAAATAATTGCTACGACTCTCCCTAACCTTCTGAAAGTGTTGAAGTCTTTCCGATGAAAAGAAAGGCTTGAAGGCAGAGAGATTCGTTTCAACCTCAGCCGAACCAATAATAATAATAATAGATGACTTTTATTGAAAAAGATAACATTTGAGTACTACAAGTATAATAATAAACTTAACAAAGGAGATACATTTTATGATGAGACGCCCGCAGAAGCTATCCTGGCGAAGTCTAGCCAAATGGCTACTCTTACTCAACCAGTATAGTAGACCTGCTAACCCCTCGTGCTTAGAGAATGACAGTATTTAAAATTAGTTAGTTATTGGAGAAAATGATTAAAAATTAGCTAGACTCTAAGAAGGATGAAGCGGACCTTACACCTATTACTGGGAGGCCCAGGGTTTAAAACCTGAGCAGAAAAAACCTTTAAAAGAGAAAAATGATCATCAAAATGAAAGGAGTAACCGAATACAATGTTACAATGTTTACATGCGGAGACCCCGGCAGACCCCCCTCCAACGCTCCAGCAACCGCGCACTGATGGCATCAATTCAGTGACCACTCACTTGCTCACTCAGCAGATAATTACGATATTTATACTTAAATTTATTTATATTAAAAAGTTTAAATTCGTCAGGCAAACAGTTATAAAGTTTTATAGTGTAAATATGTTCTATATTGTTGTGGAGGATTCATTCTTACCCTGGAATTGATTGCCTTTGGCTCCACAAATGATTGAATTTTGTTTGAATTGTTATAGAGCCACTTCGGCCCCGGCTCAAGGATGTAAACTGCACAAGTGCAAGTTTAGTGACCCTAATGAAATGTGTACCTAATTTCGTCGATTCGGTTTCTATTCGGATACCGTTTTCAAGAAAAGCAAAAAATTCAAAACTCAATCATTTGTGGAGCCAAAGGCAATCAATTCCAGGGTAAGTTTTATAGTATTGAACGAAAAACTTCGTTGAAATATCGCTGTGCGATGCTGTGGCATGGTGAATTTGTTTTTATGTCGCACATTTCTATCATGGACGTTAGATCTAAGAATGAATTTATTTCTAAGTAAGTTGGAAGAAAGTGGATTTTTGTAGTTTTATGGATGAAATTGCCGAGATGATGAACTCGACGTTTATTCATGTCGAGCCATCTACATTCAGATATTTTTTCCGAAATATGATCATATTTACGTACTCCGAACATAAGCCTACAGCATGAGTTTTGTATTCTACGTTTATCAGCTTCGTAGAGGCAAGGACCATACAGAACACAATATGTAAAGTGTGATAAAACTAAACTGTCGCAAAGCATTTTCTTTAAATTATAATCAAGTAAATGTCGGTTACTATAAATCAATTTTAAGGCACCATACGCTTTCCTGATCAAGCCTTTTATATGCTCACAGAAACTTAATTCCTCATCAAGTACGAGACCCAGGTTTTTTGCATATGGTACAAAGATTAACGAAGCATCGCATATTCGCAGATTTAATGTTTCTTTTATGGCAGTTCTTTTAGCTTTACTGGAAATACAAATTAATTTAGATTTATTAGAATTTAGGTTTAAGTTGTGTTCTTTGGACAATGACGAAATACTTTCCAAATCCCTATTTATGTCTGCAGCCGCACATCTGATTGATGAAATGAGTGATAAAGCTGTGTGTCATCAGCATAAGCTTGTGTTTTACAAACAATCGGAGAGGTTATAATTTCTATAGTGTAAATAATAAAAAGCAATGGGGATAAAATGGATCCCTGCGGGACTCCAGAGTGAATGGCAATATTGCTTGATTCGTTGTTATTATATACAATCTTCTGCGACCGGTTATTTAAAAAAGAGTTAATTAAGTTGACAGCGTCATTTTGAAAGCCATAATAATTCAACTTGGCACACAAAAGCTCAAGATCCAACGTATCGAAAGCTTTCGAAAAATCCAGCAAGATAAGCACGGTAACCAAACCTTCGTCACACGCTTTAATTGCGTCATCCATAACTGCAGCCAGCGCGGTTGCAGTGCTGAAAACTTTTCTGAAACCGCATTGACAATCTGGAATTATCTGTCTTTCTATAAAGTTAATTACTTTATAGAAATATAAATATATATTTGTTTGTGAAGAACCTTATCAAAAATTTTCGAGATTGTGGGCAAAATACTTATTATTCTTAAATCAGAAAATTGTTTAGGATCACTTACCTTTGGCAGGGGTATGCCAATGGCTGTTTTCCACAATGCTGGGAAATGACTGTTTTCAATAAGGCTATTTATAATATGTAAAATAATATGGTTGATAAAGGGACTACAAAGCCCCAACATTTTTAAATTAATATGATCTGTGCCTTGAGCGTTAGTTTTAATATTATTTAAAATAAACTCAATATCATCTATTGTTGCCAAGGAAAAACTAAATGAATTTCCTTGGTGGAATTTATTGTTTTTGTAAAACTTAATTTTTTTAGTGCAATTGTGCGATACATTTTGTAAAAAAGAAGAGAAGTAATTGTTAATTTCTTGAGGGTTGGAAAGATTAGTGGGTATAGTATTTAATTTGTTAGATCGAATATTTAAATCTTTTAGGGTTTTCCATGTTTTAAATGCATTTTGTTGTGCAGTGATATTTTTTTTAGACCGTCTAGTGGCAGCAACAACACGGTTACGTAAAGATCTGTAATTATCGCCATCCAAGTTATTCCTTGTTCTTTTATACTTTTGCCAGGCTTTATTTCTAAGTTGCTTAAGATTTCTAATCTCTTCATTCAACCATGGTGCCCTTGGCTTAGTGATTCTTGCCTCTTGAAACGGCGCATGTCTATCAAATAGGTTGACAATTAGACTGTTAAAAATTAATATTTTATTATCAATGTTAGGTTCCCTAAAAAGACTGTGCCATGGTAAGTTTTCTAGCTCATATTGAAATCTGCGGTTATCAAAGTTTTTATAACTACGATATTTTAATATTTTAGGTGGAGGTTTACTAAAGCGTATATTTATGTCTATAAATACTAGATTGTGATCAGAAATACCCTCAGAAGATTACTCCATATTTTTGAATCAAATCTGTATCATTTTAAAAGATTGGATCTATCAGAGTGCTTGATCTTTCTGTCACCCTCGTAGGTTCATCTAGAATTCGTGAAAAGCCATAGGCCTCAAAAATGTTAAGGATAGGATTGTTTAAGTTGAAAAAATTAACGTTAAAATCTCCCAAGCATAAGAATACATCTGCGATTGGGAAGATGTCACTCAGTATGATGTCAAAATCCGTAACAAAGCTGTTAATATTAGTGTTAGGAGGTCTGTAGAATGCGCCGATAACGATGTTTTTGTTACGTAAACTAATCTTTAAGAACAGATATTCCAGAGCCTCAAAAATATGAAAATCAAAATTTAATTCACGGACATTCAAGTATGATTTAACGTACGCCCCGACTCCGCCGCCTCTGCTGTTCCTATCCTTACGAAAAAAATTGAAACCAGGCATATTCACTAGATCCGAGGCAGTATTGTCGGAGAGCCAGGTTTCAGTTACCATAACAACATCGTAACTGTTAGTGTTAATCAATTCAGTAAACTCATTATAGCCCGTAAAAATTGATCTGACGTTTAAGTGAGCAATTTTCATAATAAGGTATTGTCAGGGGATAGGCACTTGTTAATTAATCTTCCAGTAAAAGCGCCAGTCTAGCACGCACCCAAGAGCAAAAAGAGGGGAGCCCACCTGGTCTCCGAAACTTAAAAATAAAAAAAAAATATAATATATGATATACCTCTCCCTTTGCCTTCGCTATCCAAATGTAAATATTTTCCTATGATTTGTTGTTCTTAAAATAATATACCTCTCTTTAATTTGACAATCGAAGGTTATTTAGCTCTGGTAAAATGAGTCTGGGGCATTAAGGTCCGCTCCTGATTTACATTATTATTACCTTACCCAGGCACACCCAAGATGCAAAGAACAAAATTATTATATTAAAAAGTAATATCAGTCACAATGAAATGCACCAGGGGTACTATCATTAATCGAGACGAAAAGTTATGATTTGCTATCGTTAAATAACGCTTTTGAAAGTGCACACAAGTTTCATACATATATACATACTCACTACTTAAAATAATAGTGTGTAAGTTAATTATATCTACCTAAACAAGAATAGAAGATAGATATACAGGCAGAGAAGATAAACAAATAATGTACATCAACTGAATTTCAAACACTGCCCTGTTCATAGTCTTTATCCTCAATTAAATTTCCTCAGTTATATCACTCAGTTCACCCTCACTCTTGATAAGTTGACGGTTTCCCGAAATTTCCACATAAACTAAACCGTTGTATGTCCATGCTAATTTGTCGAAGGCTTCCCGGGCCTTCTTAAACAGTTTCAGATTTTCGGAAGTGAGCATTTCGGTTATAAGGGTACCGGTACCTTTTAACAATTTTTTACTATTAAATACCATATCGCGGGTCCAACGGCGTGCAAACTGTACCACGCGCGGTCTCGGTCTACTTTTTGTGGGCGTCTTTTTTCCTAAGCGATAACAAAACGAGATATCCAATTTGTCCATTTTTAGTTTTAGTCTATCACTTAGGAATTTCACTGTAAGCGAGTAGATATCAGATTCTTCTTCTTGAATGCCGTGAATAATGACACAACAGGAGTTGTGTTTCATTTCTTGATTACGCATTTTAAGTTGGATAATGCTGATGTTATCCTTCATATTCTTTACATCGTGAATTAAGTCCTGCAGAGATGCGCCGATCGTACCTTGAAACAGTTTCAGCTGACCCTCAAAATCGGAATCTTCGGTAACATTTTACAATACCGTAGGCGTCGTGGAACTGAACTTACGCTTGGAGTCCACGTCACTAGGAAGTCCCTCTGAGGCTAGAGCTAATTTGATGCTAGTGTTTGTGTGACCTTCAAAACACACACTGGAAGGTTGGTCATGGAGATAGACAAGGAATAGCCGAATATGGAGGGGTCCCTCAGTCTAGCCAGCAAATAACGACCATTAGCCGCATCCGAATCTCGCGACAGCCGCACTATAGGGGGTCATCGGGTCCATATCCAGCCCGCCATCCCTCTTCGCACTTTTCTCCACAACAACCACCAAATTCTCCAGCGCAAGACTTACAGGCAGCCGAAGCTTCCCTGTCAGAGCCAACCCCCAACAGACCTCACTCCCCCAGGTATATGTACAGATGTTGAGTCAGAGCGTGGTGGTAGGCTTCGGCCGTCCAAAGTGCTTGGTACAAAATGTTGATAGCCAGTGGTCCAAGTACTTGATGCAGGCGGCGATACCTTTAAAGGCGTTAAAGATGAATTGGCAGTGACTATTTCAGTACCCGGCCGCCACATACTTATGTCCTTAAGCTGCTTTAGGTGGTTTTTTTTTCTGCACACCAACCTTGAAATCAAAGTGTGAAAAGTCCTTATTCTTTAGCATTGGATAGTCAGTAATTGCAAGTTTTTCTGTGGCATAGTGTGCAAGCTGGTTTGCTGTATAAGGAGGTGGGATTTTGGACACTACCACATAATGCCAATCTTCTTCTGTGCGGGATATGTGAGGTGTGGGAGCAATGACTAGGAGAATTAATAACCACTGTGTCATGGTTATCTGTATGGTCCGTCTGAGTCGAAATCGATGTAAGAAATTTACAAGATTTCTCAATGATCTTAAGAACAAATTGCAACGTTATGTAAGTTGTTCAAGTTGCAGTTTGAATTGGATTGACGTATCAATTTATAAAGTCGCTTGGACGCATATTGTAAGCGACATTAACATTAAACATAGTATCATTTCTTAAAATTATGGTACTTTATTTCATGAGTCCTCACATAATACCAATGTTTCGTTTATTAATATTTTGAGTGAATTTTAATAAAAATATTAACGAGATTATAGGTATACTTTTATTGTCAAAGTAAAGTTGTTTATCGTTTTTGTTACAATATTTTCGTGAAGAAGAGATCATATTTAATTCTAACATTCCTTTTTCATTTCTTCTTGAATCTGTAATGAACTGGTCCAGGTTCCAGAAAATAAATTGACACTAGCTCCATTTTTTTAATCCTAATGAAGCTAAAATACCTAAAAAAGTATTTTGCACATTTTAGCCTCATTAGTGTCAATAAAATGGATTAGTCCCAATTTATAACCTGGGATCTGGACCAAACCATTTATAGTCATTCTAGACTGGAAGTGGAGTAAAATGCAAAAATAATTATTACCAAATATGAATCCGCCACAACAATTTGTTAGATATCTACAAAACTCTAACAAACAAACTGGTTCAAAGTTTGAAAGTGCATATATCGCAGGGCATATACTTTTACCAAAAAATTGCAAAAACGATTATTTTGGGTCAGAAAAATAAAATTATAAATATTGTGTCAACTAATCGTATAAGTGCCACATAACGAATTATGTTAACGGGCCGACGCCGAATCCCGCCGCCACTAAAAGCTGTAACAGCAACTTTTAAACCTCTTTTCATTTTGAGCCGGTAATTTCTTTTCAGTTATTCTCATCCACATATCCCCAGTCATTTTCGTCTTGTTCGACTCTCTCGTCCTCGGTGGCAGCAGCAAGTGCGCCAGTGTAATACGGGTACAACTGAAAGTCTCCGATTTTCTTCCCGTTCAAGAACATGTAGGATTCACAGCACTTGGTACAAAAGAAGGCCTTCCTTACTGGCAATCTATCGCTATTTGTGACCATCCAGGAAGAATGGTTATCACAGCAAATAAAGCAAAGGTAATTTGCGTGTCGTTTTATGGAAGTCATCTTTGGATACCTGAAGAAAATAAGGTCTATATAAAAGTGAAGCACTGTCATAGCCGCAGGCATGCTAGAATCCAGGCAGTGCTGTCAAACCTCGTGTTTAGGCAAAATTTGAGTAAACTTCAATTGACATGAGATAAGATTAGATACGAAATAAGCATTTGAAATAGTTTGTGTACAGAAAATCAAATAAAAATAAGTACGTGTAATAAGGATTCACTAGAGTCTGGAGACGCGCCTTTATTTCGTGTTTGAGTTTCAAAAGCAAATACGTTACAAACAGGGAGGGAAATAAATAGCAACTTGTTCTCAATAATAAATGCACTATTCAAAGAAATGCAAAATTTCGTAAAACTGAATTACTTATACAGTTGCAGACTAATTTTTTGAGGGGTGAATCGATATGATGAGAATTCTAAAGGCTATGACGCGCTTTATCACTTTAGTCCGAGTGACCCCCTTATATACTGGTACAAAAACCTGTTAAAATATCAGATCTCGCAGCAAGTTAATTTTGTATTGAAAACTAACTGAAAATACTTACTTTTTGGAAATCAAGCAGTCACTTTTTTGCACAAGCCTGGCGTCCGAAAAACAAACTATATGTTCGCAGTTGCCCTGATGAATGTAAACATATGCATAGCCTAGCCGAGGTTTCAAAGAATTGAACGTTACCTGAAACATACACACGCCATGCAGGGAGCTGAAAAAGCCTATTTATCAAAACAAAAATCTTTTAGATATTTTTTGGAACTTTTTTGACAAAATTGGCAATGTATTTTTAAGACTCTATTTTAGTTTTAGCTTTATAATAGGTCTAACATAAAGTAAAAATTTTACTATATAAAACCCACATTTAAAAGAATGCATTGTTTATGAACTCGGAAAAACCATTAGAGAAAATTTGATTTAAAAGTGGGATGAAGTTGTGTGTGCATCTAGTGACTCCTATTCAGTTCCTGTTATCTTTATTCAGTTTTTATTGATTTTATTTTTATTTCATAGGCATTAATAATCTTAGTAGTTCTGTGAAATTTATGTGATATACCACTCTTTTTTGCATAGTCACTGGTTTTTTTTTACAGAAATTTACACCAAGTTCCAATACAAACAATATCTCTTTGCAGATTTTTGTTAAACTTTTAACACCCTAAAAGAACACCATTTGAAGGAGAATCATTTTCTACATATTCTTAAATTATTGCAAACTGCCTCCTGGAAAATATTAATTGTTAGACTAACAACACAATCCAAAATGTGAAGAGGAGCACCGAGTGATATTAGAAGGTGCTTGAATATTAATGTACTAGCCGATCTTGGTAATGTTAAAAACTTACACCTTCCATAGACTCGGTTTTAAAGTCTCCAATGTTCTTTTCTAAAGCCCATTTTCTCACCACCTCGGAGTAGTCAATGCTGTTTGGGTGCGACATATCATTGTAAAACACATTTTCTATAAAAAAACATCTTGAAGGGTATTCTTCCTAAAATCGGAATTAGTCAAGATTTCTCTTTTACATTCATTCACACAAATACATCATTTCAAAAAAGGGCCCTCATAACGTTGGTAAGTATAGTTTCTCCAAATTTGACATTTTTCATGATTTGTACTTCTATTGTACAGCGAGGACCAAGTCCGGAATAAATTCTATTAAAATTTGGGCAATTGATTTTGGTAAAAACACTGAAACACGTCTAGCGACTTACCAAATGCCACATTTTTTGATACGCCATTTTTACAGGATGTCCCATTTAGGAGATATCAGATCATAAATAATTTTTTTTAATTGAACCTTCTTATTTGTTTTGCGTGGTTGTTTAGATTTTACTAAACCTTGTAGGATTGGATAATGTTTTAAACTTATAAATGGCGGCAAAATTCAAGTTCAAATGTTGTGCAAATAAGTCTTATATCTATTATTGTTGTGTTACTTGCACGAATGTTTTTCACCCTAGTTGCTTACAAAGAGACTTTTAAGAGTCACACAAAATTGAACAACCAGAAAATATACTGTTCTTCTGACTGTCAACGAAGATTTGAAAAGGACGAACTTCCAAATCCATTATATGATGAACTGGAGGAACTTCGAGAGGAAAATCGTCTACTGAAAATTAAGCTCAATGAACAAATTTATCAACATGAAGCTCTTCAAGCAGAAAAGGATGACGTAATAGCCACTCTTGAGGAAAAAGCTGACAAGATAAGCTCTGACCTTAGTACCTTGGAAAAAGCTTATAAGAAACAACGAAAGAAAACTGAAGATTTCCAGGATGAGGTCTTGAAGCGGAAAAGAATTTGATTGAATCTGTAAATGTTCATAAGGCTGAGGCAGTTAAACCTAAAAACCAAATTCTTACCTTAGCTGCTGAAAAGGAAGCATTAGAAACCACAATAAATTCACAGGCCACATCCATATCTAAATTTCATAAAGACTTTAGTGAACTCCAAAGTTTAAACAGATATATGGTTACTTCAATAAATGTACTGGAATTAGAGAACCACATGTATAGTAATGAGATTTGCAAACTGAACCACGATCTAGACTCACTCAACACTGCAAATACGGAAACAGCTGGTGCTTCTGTCAAGTGCGCTACTTGTTCCAATCCACAACTGCCTTATTTGGAAGACTCCACTGTGCTGCCGACAAATTCCAAGAAACCTCAAGATAGTCGTCCTAAACTTCTGTTGATTGGTGGGAGATGTAATGATAGGTTTCTTGGTTGTGTACGTTTTGAATTTGGTCAGAAATTCAATGTTCAATGTTTCTTAAAACCTGGATGTACAATTGGGGAATTAGCAACAACAGCCTCATCTTTAGCCTCTAACTTTAGTAAAGATGATCTGGTGATCTTATGTCTGAATGGAGCTTATTCACCTATGGTTATTTTAAAAAAATGTATTTTACTTTGTGAACATACGAATACTCTAGTTATGACAAGTCCTAGCTATGGACCCAATAATAATGTTGTATACAGTAGTAACTTGTCTTTGTATAAAGTCTTTCATTCTCATAAAATTGACTTAAACAGAATTCTGGAATGTAATTATGCTCAGCGTTTCGAGGCTGATTTGGCCGATTTATTGAAATGTCACATTTATAAATATTTTCAGGGCATCATACAAAACTCAGTAAATAAATACTTCGAGCCGGGTTTTAGATAGTGATATTAAGGTGTCTTTTTTGTAGATAGGAGTGCAGAGCTGGAAACGTCAGAACAAAGCTCTCGTATTGGTATAAAAACTTCTAATAAACGTAAAGTCTTATCTTCTAGCTCTGCAAAATTATCTCTACTTTTATTAAACATTCAGTCCTTAAGGTGTAAGTGTGACAGTTTGTATGTATTTTTAGATAGTTTAGGATATCCTGACGTTGTTTTTATTACTGAACACTGGCTAAGGCCGGATGAATGTTTTTATTTAAATGAGTATAAACCGATAGGCATGTCATGTAGGGAAAATTTTCTTAATGGTGGGACGCTTATCCTAATTAAAAAGTCATCAATTTTTTATGGCCAGTTTAAACCAGTTAATAGGTTTAATCGTTTAATTGAGGAAAAGACTTTCGAGTTTTCGCTTTGTTTTTGCGGGCAGCAAAACTTATATATTATGTGTTTATATCGTTCTCCTTCTGCCTCAGCGGAGGAATTCCTCGAGCGTCTTGATGTAATTCTCTCGAGTCTTTCA
The DNA here is from genome assembly GCA_016904865.1 of Pissodes strobi. NCBI lineage: Eukaryota > Metazoa > Arthropoda > Insecta > Coleoptera > Curculionidae > Pissodes > Pissodes strobi. The sequence continues at coordinate 28,910 of JAEQML010040772.1, forward strand.
TCATCAACAAAAATTATTCTGACTGGGGATTTTAACATTAACTTTGTTGATAAATCCTCTGTTAATACTATAATGCTTGCTAATTTGCTTGATACCTACGGTTTATGTATGCACATTGACGAACCGACTCGTGTCACGGACAGTTCCTCGACCACAATTATTGATTATTTATGTTCAAATTACGAAAATGTGGTCTCTTCAGCTGTTAATGCGGGATTGTCTGATCATGAGGCGGTAAGTGGCATTATTGATTGTTCAAGAAATTTGGCTCGAGTCTCCTCGCGTAGTCCTGGTAGAATTTTTAGTACAGCTAACTTCGTTGAGTTTAATCATTTATGTCTTGGTGCGAATTGGCAAAATTTGCATCAGGCTTCAGATCCAATCGCCAGCTTTTACACCTCAATGTGTGAGCTATTCAATGAGGCTTTTCCGGTGCGGTTGATTAGGAAAAAAGTAAAAAAAGAAAAGCCTTGGCTCACAGGAGGCCTTAGGATTTCGGGTAGGAATCTCCGCTCTCTGAACTATGTTAAAAAATTCACTAACAGCCAGAATGTCATAAATTATTGCAATAAATATCGTAGCATTTATAGGAATACCATAAAGGCTGCCAAAATTTCTCACTATAATAACAAACTCAAAGCAAAAAATAGGCAAAAGGAAAGTTGGGCCATAATTAATAGCTTCTCAGAATGGTCCTAATATTGACCCAGAACACCTCAATAAGTTTTATTGTAACGTAGCAAATAATCTTACAAAGGATTTTTCACCTAAATCTGACCCGTTGTCGTATCTCGGGAATATATCTACCATTGGCTCATATGGCTTTGTCGAAACATACAGACAGGAGATTGTGGAGGTTATTTCTGAGATAAAAAACAAAAAATACGATAAAATCTCTGACGAAGTTCTTTCGCAGCTGCCTGATAGCGCTCTGGACGCGCTCTCTGCTTGTATCAATGAGTCTTGGTGGAGGGGAGTGTTTCCTGCTTGCCTGAAGTCGTCCTTAGTGATCCCACTATTTAAGGGTGGTGACTCGGAAGACCCATCTAATTACCGCCCAGTCTCTCTACTCCCAACTCTATCTAAAGTTATAGAGAAACTTGTAAAGAAAAGAATCTGGAGCGACCTTCAGTCCTTCAACCTAATAACTGAGAAGCAATTTGGGTTTCAAACATCGAAAGGGACCCATGATGCCATTTATAGTTTCCTTGAGAGTGTTTATTTTGGCTTGAATCAGGGTGGTACATGTGCAGCGGTCTTCTGTGATCTGTCCAAGCCATTTGATTGTGTGGATCACAGAATACTGCTGGCAAAGCTTGAGAGGTACGGCTTCCGGGGTGTGGCTCACTCCTGGTTTAGATCTTATCTTGAGGCGCGTTCTCAGGCTGTGGTAAGCTCAGAAGAAAGGTCTTCTGTCTTGGGAGTTGACTGCGGAGTCCCGCAAGGCTCTGTTTTGGGTCCTATCCTGTTCCTGTTATATATGAATGACTTTGTCTACCTTAAAATCTCGGGACTCTTTACCATTTTTGCTGACGACACCTCAATATTGTGGCAGAATAGGAATCTGGTGGAACTTAAGGAAATTATAGTTAGTGATCTGAGGATTATTAAAGAATGGTTGAACTCTAATCGCCTTTGCTTGAACTTGACTAAGACTCACATTGTTGGGTATAGGTGTGATGTGGCGGAGCTGCTGTTGGATGGGGATCCTCTTCCGGATGCTTCAGTATCTAAGTTTCTTGGCGTGCTAATTGATGGTGAGCTAAATTTTGAGAACCATATTTTGTCCTTGAGTAAGAAACTTTCATCCGGCTGTTTTGCTATTAGAGTTGTTAGGGAGGAGTTGGGCCTACAACTAGCGCGAAGTGTATAGTTTGCGCTTTTTGAATCCCACCTGAGATATGGTATCCCATTTTGGGGTGTTTCCAATCAGGGACTTTTGAATATGCTCTTTGTTCTCCAGAAAAAAGCACTTCGATTTATTGTCAACATAAGTCAGAGAGATTCTTGTAGGCCACATTTTGTGGCTCAAAAAATTTTAACACATCGCTTGTTATTCTGGAGACATCTACTCTTATTTTTAAAAATCGTTTTAGGCTTCAGGGTCCTTCTCCTCTTTACAATACTCGTCAGAACCTCAATTTACCTCTACCTATCCCAAAGACTACTTTAATTAAGAAATCTCTCATTTATGAGGGTCGTAAATTATACAATCACCTGTCGAGCAGCCTGAAATCAATACAGACTCTTAAATCCTTTCGCTTTTTACTTAGGAAATTGCTCCTGAGTAAAGCATACTACAATTTGGAGGAGTTCTACCGGGACACGCTATGAGGTACTCTTAAAATTTTCGGGTAATGAACCTTTTGTTAGTGTACATTTGGCTTTCCTTCTGATTATATGTATTTTAAAGTTATTATTCTGTTCTCATGCTTTGTCGATAAAAAATTGTACATTTTTTGGACTAATAAAGTATTTTTGAATTTGAATATTATTGAATATTTGGGTTCACCGGAACATTCTAGACATATTTTACGTAATAGGTATTGTCCTATTACTAGAGTGAAAGGTTAGCGAGAAATATTCGATTGAATTAAGAATCCGTTTATAAAAATGTTTATTAAACAATGGATATCAACGACGAAGATTTTTAAAAACTACTCTACTTTCGAATCAAGTACCTGCTCGAACTGTGCTCCATTGGCTTGTAACGCTTTTTCTTGTCCCTCTAATAGGCGCAAAACCTTCACTCCAGCTTAGAAGGAAATGAGAGTGAATAATTTCAAATTAAAAGAAAAATTTAAAATTGAAACTGAAGGAATTTACGTGTATGGATACGTGGGCTAGAACGAGTTGTCTAAGCGTACAAATTAGGCTCAAATGTCAGAGAGTAGGGGTGGGTTTATTTATTTAAGGCGCCACGAGCTTGTAGACGGCACAAGCAAGAAATACCCCAAAGTTAAAATATGGAACTCGTTTTAGCTTAAGCTTCACGACAAAATAAAAAGATAACAAAAATAAGTTCATCAGTATTAACAATAGAAAAATAAAGCAAATACTCAAATATTAATCAAAAACCAAAGTCGGCAACAAGCAAATACTCAAATATTAATCAAAACCAAAGTCAGTAATAAACGATAACAATAAGGGTAAAATCAGTAAGTCCAGAACGTTTCAATTATTGAGCACGAATAGTATAAATCAAGTATACTTACTTCCTATTACTTCCCTTTGGAACACTGATACTAAAAGCTAATTAAATAAAACAGGTAGATAGGCAAACAGAGAATCGGTTTATTACCAAAAAAGAAATGGTTGGTTATAACATACGGAAATAAAAAAACAACTGATTTATTGAAAAGCCAGTAGGACTTGACTCCAAGTCAATTATAAAGAAAATAATAATTAATATTCGTGGTACCCCGGTACTCTCCGCTTATGCCTGACAATAACGACTATAAATAAAGAAGAAAGCGATTAACTTTACTTGGTTATTTCACGAAAAGAAACAAATGATTTGCCTAAGCAAATGCTCAAAATATTTGCTGTACCGAGAACTTAAAAGTCTGACTGGGTTAATCTGTTGTTGACATATAACTAAAGTAAAAACTTATTTTCGGAAATAACGCTATAAAAAAAAGGTATATATAATTTGCGCAACCATCAAATAATCACCTATTATAAGAAAGATTCAAGTAACGCAAATAAATAGTTACTTAAGGTCGCTAAAAACCCAAATCATGATTTGTTTACAAGAAGTTACACTACTAACTATTTATATTTATGTAGGTAACTAGTATGACTAAGCGTTATTGAAACAATCAATAGATCAAACTTTAAAGAATAAAATATTTTAAATCGAGAGTAAATACTCCAAGTTAACGAATAACGCAAAGTCCACTAGGCCGTAGTAGCACTAAATACAGGTATCTAAAATTAATGACCGTTGAAAAAAAAATACAACTTACAACGTTATTGAATTTAGAAGTTAAACGCAATTAAGCAAATTTTTAGGTTAAAAAAACATGAGGCAAACAAAAGGTTTGACCTCCTCAAAGAGATATACTTTACTTAATAAAAAAAATTAAAATTATGTTTGTTAGGTAGAGGAAAAAAATTCGAAGGCTAATTAGCCAGGTATACACTGACGAGCAATTAACGTAAATATAAAAACGTAAAAAAAAATAGTATCGAAAATTAATCAAAAGTGGTACCAAAAGAGACAGAAGGGGCCAAGAAGAAGACACAGTTCTAACCACACTCTTTTGGCAAATTGTCAAACTCTTCTTATTTCTACGCTGGGAATCAACTACCAGGGCTAAGTCAAATTTTAAAGCGGAGAAGTGGGCTGAGAAAATGTAGACAACCAGACAAACACCAATGGCAAATATCTGTCCAAAGTGCAATAAAAGTACGAATAATACATAAATATGCAATACAATGCAATCTATGTTCGGCATGGTATCATGCAAAATGTGTAGGAATAACATCGACGAATTTAAATGTTTATCAAAAAGAACTTCAAAACCCCAAAGGAAAGCGATGACTGTGTGGAAACTGTGGCAAAAAGGAAGGGGAGGTAACTCCAACAAAGACCCAATCCCAAAAAAAAGACGTTTCGTTACAAGATTTGATGGCGAAATTAAATAAAATGGATGAAAAATATGATAAAGTATTGGAGATGTATAACAAACAAATCCAGATAAACCAGGAACTAAGAGATGAAATTAACAAATTTAAAACACAATCGGAAAAAATCGAATCAGATAAAGAAACACCTACAGCAGTGGACACAACAGCTACATTAAGAGAGACTGGCGAAAGAGCTGCAAGAAAAACTAATCTAATGGTCTTTGGTTGCATAGAATCGGACGAAACAGAACACGGTGATCTAAACAAAATCACGGACATGATAAATGCAGTGTGTCCAGACATGGAGACAAAGAATATTAAAGTAAAAGGGATAGGAAAGCAAAATTCTGAAAGACCGAGGCCATTGAAAGTAGTTTTGGAAACAGAACAGCAAGTGAGAACATTGTTCTTCAAAGCAAAAGAACTCACGAAACTACCACTGTATAGTAACTTTGCATTGAGTTTTGACAAAACTAAACAACAGATCGAAGAATATAAACAGCTACGAGCAGAGATGGAACGGAGAAAGTTGAATGTTGAGGAGGATCTGAGAATTAAATATTTCAACAACATTCCCAGGATTATAAAGGTGGCAAAAAACTGATTACTACCAAAACAAATGACGGATCTGTGATGAGAGAACAAGAGACTGAGAATATATTGATGGACGAACCTACTTCTGGAAAGGATGGGATGGAGTGTATGTTGATGCACCAGAATATTCAGTGTATTCGAAATAAAATTGAAGAACAAAATGGCATCCTGCTTTTCAAGGAAAGAAATGGAACATGGGGGAACCTGTATACTAGTGGCTGATGAAATCAATGCAGTAAGCATTCCAGAGATTGAGACGATGAGCATAGAGAAACAATTGGAGTGTTCGTGTATAAAGGTTACTGAAAGAGAGCAAAGGTTGATTATTTTGAGTGTGTATCATACAAATTTGGGTAATTTTGATCTTTTTCTGGAAATCTTGGAAGAAATTTTAAATGTCATAAATTGTAGATTTAAAATGTATAAAATTATATTGGTAGGGGACTTCAACTGTAATTTGTTTGTAAAAAATAGGGATTCTGACACTTTTCTGGATATAATGTCAACTAATGGTCTAACATAGCAGATATATACAGGAACTAGGGTCACAAAAACAACTAGCACCTTAATCGATAATATTTTTATCAACTTTGACGATTTTAATGAGTGTGGGGTCTTGGATCTTGGGCTTTCTGATCACTATGCTCAAACATTAGTATTTAACATTAAAAAAGCGGAAGAACCACCAAAAAGTATTTTTAAACGAATTTTTTCTAAGACTAGAAGGCAACAGTTTCGAAATGAACTATTGATCGATGATTGGGATGGGCTACTGGGAATGGTAGAGGTTGATGAAGCATACGGGCTCTTTTTGCATCAAATGACATCTAAATTAAACCAGGTCTTTCCCAAAAAATTTTATAAAAATAAAAACAACATAAGGGCAAAGACTGGGATAACAAGGGGCTTAAAAACCTCTTGTCAAAAGAAGAGGTATCTGAGGAGAAAAATGTTAAGGGGCGAAATAACAAAAAACGAATACAAAACCTATGCTAAAACATTAACATCACTATGCAAAAAAGCTAAAAGAATGACGTATATAAATAACATTAATACTGCAGAAAATAAAGGAGAGGCAACATGGGGATTCATTAAAAAAGTTACCAATAAAAAGACTAAAACTGATAATAATATTCTGGGACTCGATGCCCTCTGTATCATCTCATGAACTGCTTAACCAGGTGAATGATTACTTTATCAGTGCTTGTCCAAATCTAAATCAACAATCTAACATCAACTATAAGAATATGAAACGGAATGAAAACTGTCTTGTTTTTGGGCCGACTGATAGAAAGGAAGTGATGGGTTGTATAAAATCCCTAAAGAATAAGAAATCAGTGGGGGATGACGAGATACCAGTGCCTGTTGAAGGATACTGCAGATCTAATAGCAAAGCCATTGGCCCATATCATTAACCTTGTTTTTTGCACAGGGTCATATCCAGAACAGTTAAAAATAAGTAATGTAAAAGCGATTTACAAAAAGGGGGACAATACCAACATTAAAAACTATAGACCAATATCGTTACTATCTAATATCAACAAAATAATAGAAAAGATAATATATAATAGACTATAAGTTTGTTGAAGACAATTTACTCTTATCAAATAATCAAAACGGCTTCAGACAGGGCAAAGGAACAATCAGGGCTATATATCAAACTTTAGAGGGAATTTTGGAAGCAGCTAATATGGGTAAATCAACAATGGCACTGTGTATAGATCTCTCGCGAGCGTTCGACTCTGTAGATCATGAAGTCTTACTTAAAAAGCTGGAAATCTGGGGCATAATGGGTGTCCAATTGAGTCTAATAAGATCATATATGGATATCATGAAGTCTTACTTAAAAAGCTGGCAATCTGGGGCATAAGGGGTGTCCAATTGAGTCTAATAAGATCATATATGGATAATCGAAAACGAGTGGTGGAGATAGATGGCCAGGGTATGTTAATTAAATCAGACTTGAAAAATATAACATGTCCCGCAAGGGTCAATACTAGGTCCACTTTTGTATGTTATTTACACTGGTGATCTTGACAGTATCGTGAGCCAGCACACTATGATATCTTATGCGGATGATACGACAATTTTGATTGAAGAAAATTCGGTTGAGGCAGGTAGTGATCGGGTTGTTCAGATCATGTCTGTCTTGGACAACTGGTTTGCTAATAATAATCTTATATTAAATGTAGAAAAAACACAGCTCGTAAGTATGAATAGGGATTATAAAAGAGACATATCACTGACTTACAAGGGTAGCTTAATTAGTAATGAGGAATGTGTATCATTTTTGGGTGTAACTCTGGATCGCAGGCTTGATTGGAAAGAACATATAAATATCTTATCACAAAACTTGGTTAAATATGTGTATGCATTAAAGATTTTGTCGGAAAGTCTGGGAGAAAACACTGCATTGGTCGCCTATCAGGCATATGTATGCTCATGGATAAGATATGGGATTATATTTTGGGGAAACTCTGTAGCTGCCAATAGAGTATTTATACTACAAAAAAAAATGCTTAAGAAAAATTTTCAGGATAAACCAGAGGGAAAGCTGTAGACCATACTTTGTACAGTATGCATGATTAACCTTTGCGTCACTCTACATACTGGAGGCAGTCATCTTTGTAAAAAAACATTCTGATCTTTTTGCTGACTCAGTTAATGAACATCATTATAATACCAGAAAAAAAGGGGACTATAAAATTGAAAAAACAAAGTATACATATATACAGAGAAGTGTCAGAATTGCTATTAAGAACATTTGGAATAAACTTCCCATGAATTATAGAAACTTAAACCTAATGATTTTAAAAAAGAAACATAAACTTTCTTGAAAAAAAAAAGCATATTATGATTTGAATGAATATTTTAGGGATGAAATAAAACAACTGTGATATTCTGGTGTATATGTCTATTTGTGAGTTCATAAGTAGGTGATAGTATATGTTATCTAATTGGAAAACTGTATCTTGTGATTCTTGTAAATATTTATGTATTTGTTCTTATTTGACACGTTATATGCCCATTGGGCGATCGTTAGAACTAATAAAGACTTTATTTATTTATTTATTTATATAAAAAAACTAGATTTCTCACAGTTCGAAGACAGCTCCTCCAGAGAAGAAATTTTTCACTCACGGAACACGAAGAACTGACTGTAGAAATCAGCCACTTCCTCAACTGAAGAAGGCAGGACTCTAGTTTAGTAGTTGAAGATAGCCCAGTTAAGGAAAAACCAGCAGGAAACTTGACTGTAAGTTAGGTGTAGCAAAGAGGAAAAAACCCGTCGGTAGAACCCTGTAAGGGTCTTGGTAGCTCACGCCGAAATCACCAGGCTGCAAGGGTGGACGAGCAGGCCTCTGTCCAAATTAACATTTAAATCCCCCAAAGGTCAGTTTCAGACACCAAACACTAAGCAAAAAGGTAAGGCACAGATATGGTCCGAAACTTGAAACAAAGGCCCGACTGGAGAATCCCTCAAAAGGCAAAATATATATTTCCAGCCGGCACCCAAATCTGCCAATTTGACGACAGATTGACTCAAAAGTGACGCTGAACCAAAATAGCCAATCCAACGTGGAATAATCCTTCAACCCCCACTACGAAACTTATGACTGACAACAATCACGGATCACAACCAAAAATTGATAACCAATCAAAATTCAGTACGCAAAAATCAATAAACCCCAACGCTTGCGCGCGACGTCGAAGATTCTCGACAATGACGCGAATTGGGAAACGGATATTAACCTCGGGACCCGTACGCGCCAAATTCAATCCGTCAAAAATTGAAGTTTGTCTTCTGAAATTGAAGGCCGATCGGACTTAGGAAGATCTCGTACATGTCCTGTTTCTCTAAATTTCTTCTCAATTTTGCCTACGGCGGAATGAGATATTTGAATGGCTGGATATTTCATATTAAATATTTCACAAACTTCCTTATGAGTCCTAACACGATCACCACATCCTATCATTTCGTTAACACATCTATTCTCTGAGTTTCGGTCAATTTAATCATTTTGTTTTTGGAATACTCAATTTAGTTAGTATAAGAAAAATGTTATTTGATAATAATTATCAACCGCAAAAGACAACAAACGTGAACGACTGGTTTATCACCTATTTAAATAATTAAACGAAAAATACTATTTTTCAATCGAAAATTTCCCGCTAACCTTTCACTTAAGTAATAGCACAGATCTATATAGCTACGCAACAGATGCCTACTCCGGTATTAAAAGTGTCGCTCGCCAATAATGCAATAAACTTAAATATTTTCCTATTTAGACGTGTTTTGCCCCGCCGTGTTGCCAAGTCGCGAACTGTAGTTTACCTTTCACATCACATTATGGTATTACTCATTTTCTTGGCAATGGTATGTTATATTATGTCAAATTAAAGTTCACTATCAGATTCAGTGAATGGTGTTTGCTTGAACATGGGCTAAAACTCACCTTAAATATCGGTGTAAAAGGTCATTACAGATTTTGTTAACTTATACTGTAATATCTCTTATTTGTATTAAGTAATAATATTATCACGCAGGTTTTTGTTTCGAAGATCAAAGGAATTTTTGAAATGTTTATAGACATGTCAAAGTAACATTTAATTTTGTTTTAAACTCTACTATCAATATTATAAATTTGTTCATTTAAATTGCCGTTTCATTTGTTTTCCTATTAATAAACTATCATACTTAATAAAAAATGTAAAAATCGTATTTTTCTTAAAAAAATGTTTGTGTTAATTTGATACATAAATATTAATAATAAAACTCGATGATTTGAGCGGGTTTAAAAGTCAGCCGAAATATTGTTCAACGTGATAACTTGGCATCACCGACCCGTTCCTAGACGACTGGTTCACCCGCTCGCGAAAGCCGGTGAACATTTTTGGCCCCGCGTAAAAAGCATTGGAAGAGGTATCTGTTGCGTAGCTATATAGATCTGTGGTAATAGGACATACTACATAAAATGTCTAGAATGTTCCCATTAAAAAAAAATATTTATGATCTGATAGTTCTCAAATGGGACATCCTGTATAATTGGCGTGAGTGTCAAGAAATGCGACATTTGGTAAGTCACCAGACGTGTTTCAGCATTTCTACCAACATTAATTACCTGAATTTTAATCGAATTTATTTCGGACTCTTGGTCCTCTAATCTATTCTAATCATCCCGCTAAAAATTGATCACATATACTGGATATTATTCGAGTGCTCGTCATTGCTTTGTTAGAGAGCATAAGATATATGATGTTGATTAAATTGGAGCAAAGTTGCATAATTTAGTGCCCAATCAAACGCATTTTAAATTGTAAAGGCAATATTGACAGGATAGGTTTCAATATTTTAAACAAAACTATAGGTGAGCTATTATTAGTTAGATATTTTATATCAGAATCTGGCAAATCAATAAAGTCCAACCACACCTCACTCCTATGTAATACATTGTACTGACGTAAAGTCGGTGCACCTACCACATCAACCGATTGCGCAGGAAAGACTTTAGCAAGAAAATTTTTAGAAATAGCTAATAAGTCAATAATTGCGAACATCACTGTTTACTGCAAAAAGGAAGAATATATTATTGCCTTGGTCTATTGTATCATTCTTATTTTTTTTCTTCCACTTATTTTCCTTGTCAAAATTCAGAGGACAAATGTTTTTAGTACAATAAACTATTGTTTGTTATCAATCTGGCTGATATATCACGTTACAAAAACTGAATAAAAAACAAATATTATATATGTTCTTCTGTAAAATCTCACCTTAGCGTTTTGCAAATTAGTAAAATCTACTTGCATATCTGGCACTTCTCTTGTTATAAATGAATCAGAAACACATTGTATAGCATTAGCTAGTTCTAATAAAGTGTTTGTGCCCAAAACTTCTATTTCATATTGAACTCTAATACTGTCAAGTGTTAGTCTGTTTCCTAAAAGTGTGTTAAATGGAACAAAAATTAGAATCTTGGTGATAAACGTGGATCCAGGCTGAAAGTCCTTTACGGAACTCGGGTCATCCTAAAAATAAAATTGTAGATAAGGTTTATCTCAAAATTATCTTGATTTGATTACATGAGTAAATACTTCATTGAAATGAGCAATATGAGTATACATACACTAGTATAACTCAGATTTATCTCTAGCATCAAGAGGCAGGCTCCTGAAGAAAAAAGAATATACCTTTTGACAATCCAAATATTGATAGTTACCTTCCTATCATTCAACCATATGCCCATAGTTCTAAGATCAATCTGAAACTCATCTTTCTTGGCATTGAACTCTTGTTTACCTTTTACTGTATGCAGAGTTCTAGCTTCTTCTGTGATGGGATGTGTTTCAGTTATGTAATTATCTTTTGGCACATCATTCAGAGGCAATTTTGGGTTTTCTTTAGGTACTTTTAATTTATCAACACTAAAATAAGCAACAATCTATTTGGTTCAATAAAACTAGATTTAAACTGATAAATGAGTTTTTTATAACCTATTCCTTTATTATACACATTAAGATTAATTTTTTTTTGAATTTGACATAGTGCACAAGCTTTTTACTGTTTTGCTATTCTTAACGTCATAATTGTATCTACTAATCAGTTTCATTCGTATACCTAGTTGTCGATGGCAACGGGGGCAGAAATGTTCCTGGAAACGCCAGGCTTTTCAGCTTCGTTAGGGTTACTAAATTAGCACTTGTGTAATTTATACTCTGGGGTTAGGACCAAAGCGGTTATGACTATAGAAAATGTCAATAAGACTGGGATGGAGAAACAGGTAAAAAATATGTCTCGCAAACATCCTCTACAACAACGTAGAACATCTCCATAATATTGAGAGTATTAACTGAGGCTTTAACATCTAGAAAACACTTATTAGATTAATGAAGGAAATCAATGATTATAATTGTCTAGTGCCATAGCCAATATACCAGTTTGAAACAAATACATAATAACTATGTATTAGAACACGTAACTGTAATGTTTTGTGGAATCCCTCATACATATATCATGCTCATAGAATTGAGAAGGTTCAACAAAAATTTGTAAAATATATTACACTTAAATTCATACATGATTCTCTAGACAGTTGCTTAATACTTTGTGAAATGTAGGATATGGAATGTCATCTCAGAAATTCCTTATTTCTATTTCTTTTTAGCTTTTTAGTTTTTAACAAAATCGCGTATGGCCAGCAATGTAAAAAATTTATAACGTAAACGGTGACGCGTAGTCCTACAGACTACTCCCGATATAAAAATTGGAATAACTCAAGACAGACTGATGCCCTACTGCCTATATTTAGGCTACTTAGCGTGTGCCCCTTGAGGGAGGATTAGATAGCATGAAACCCCTCCCGACATTTAAATTCGCCATTAAGGAATGATTATTATTTTGGCATAGTCTGTGAGACTACACGTCACTGGCTAAGGGTTAAGTTAATTTAATGTTTTAGTGTAAGTAACTATGATGCATTGAACCACGCAAATGTTATTAGAAGAATAAATGAAACATTCAATCAGTTTGATGTTTGAGTAGTCGACAAGTCAGTGAAAGTGCTGGATATTCCACAAGTAATATGCTACAGGCACTTAATATTGTATATGTAATAAAACTACTTCAATAAATAAAACACTATGAAAATCATTATTTGGTTACAAATACACTACCATGAGCAACAGATACTACATAACTACTATAGAAATTTTGGTGTTATCGGCATGCTTACGTGCAAAGAGCTTCCAACGCTTTAATATCATCCAGACCCAAGGGTAAGTTAAAATCTGCATTTAGTATTTCCAGTCTGGTTTCAAACACATCCTCTGCAGAATCCTGGATAATATTACATTCACTCTGATATGTCTTAAAATGTTCTTCTAAATTTAGCGGTTCTGTGGTGGAAAAATTTCTTGGAGAATATACTTTTTCCATTTTTAAAGTAAATAGTAGTATACTTCAAATCAAATACTTATAATCATTGTTTGTAAACAATGCTGCTGCTGCTAACCTAATTCAAAATTTAAAACCTGTCTGCTTCCAGATCCAGCCTTCCACGTGACACGGGGAAAATAGTGAAAAAACTATCGAACCCCATTCATACCGAGAACATTCTCATTGATCAATTCAAAAGCCAGTGCGGCACTAAATATATATGTGTCCTCATCTATATGTATAAAAAGGAAAGCGATAGAGAAACTCGAAGCACTTTCGCCACTATGACAACAAAATGTTTTAAATACCCGTGATTCGGTGGATTGGATAGGGTGACAAGTTTCAAGTTCCAGTAGTGTCTGCAGCAACGCCGACGTGACGTTATTGCGAAGTTCGTGATTATAGGATATACGATATCACCGACCTATAATGGAGGTCGGTGTACGATATTCGCATATCTGAATTAGTTTGCTTCTGAGTTGTGTTTCTCTGTGGCAGATTTAAACATAAATTGCTTAAATATTGATTATACGATACGTACTGTTGTCTAATCAATCTATGCCATAACATCTAAAGCTAATGTTTTCATTCTATTAACCAAAGTACATACCAACCAAAACATGCGGAAATCGCTTCAATCTGCTCAAATATAATTGGATTATATTAGAGCCAAGCCAAGAATAAAGACAGGATGTTTACATCAACCGGATCATAGATATTTTTTTATACATATAAACCGGATTTTTTCACTGACAGCTGCTCTGTCGTGACTATCGTGACGTAGTCAAGTGCGAAGTTAGCGCGAAAGGCTAACATAGCTATGGCAAAGACGTACGTGCAAGACTATTTTTCTTGTTTAGAGTTTATAAAAATATGTTAAAACTCAAAGTTTTAAATGGATATTAAAATTAAACTATTTCTTATGAAATTACTATATTTTTATTAATCAAGAATGGAAAATATTTTTTTACAAGCTTTTTGTATTTGAATATAAGCAAACCTGGATAAGGATAAGCCAAAAGTAAATAGATATATAACGATTCCGGGGTCATTCAATCTTCTATGAAAGGTACCCTTAAGATTATGAGTTTATGACAGAAAAATAGATAAAAATAAAATAAAGTCTGAGAACTCTTTCATACAGTTTGGACCAAAAAGTATGCATAATTTGGAAAAGCTTTATAATTGCTTCTCAAAAAATGTTAGTACCTTTCTGAAATAAAGGTTCCATATATATTATATTATTTGTATCTATCTAAAATGTCATATCCAAAGAGAAAAGTTGAACATTAATTAGTTAAAAATTCCTTTTATTCTACAAACAAGTGTATTTGAATCTATGTATATGTTTACTGATATTCAACAAAATAGTAATTTTCTCGTGGCACTTAGAGTTTGACATCCTATTTCCAAATTATGGAAAATTAAATGGAGTTAAGAGCTTTAGTTTTATAATTTGTGTGTATTAACTAGTAACTGTTACATTCATAATGCTAATAACATGGGTGCTTATGAATGAAAAATCCTTCTGCTGGATATATACAGTGTGTCCAAAAAAGTATGCAACATATGGGAAACTTTTTTATTATTAGTTTCTCAGAAAATTTTATTCTTAATAAAAGTTGGTGCTTGCCCTAAAACAGTAAATGAGTATTTCAAATTTTCCGTACTCCGTTTAGTGCGGGCGCAAATGTCATTTTTCCGAATTCGTGTCAAGAGTAAAGTACCTTAATTTATAAAGATACAGCGAAATCTTATAAGGAAAAGTTCTTCCAAATTAAAAAGGTAATCTAAATATGAAATTTGAGTTAAGTACATCAACTTTTGATTTTACCTTTTTTTTCTCAATTTTTTCTTAAACGTTACGCCACTGGAGAATGTTTTGTTCTTTTGTTATTAGTATAGTTGCCAAGTAACTTCAAAATTTATTTAAGACAGAAATTAATTACATAGTTGCATAATGTTGCAGTTTTTCCAGAGATAATAGCCAGTTTAGTTATCAGTGTGTTGCAAACAGATTTAAACACTTTTGATTCAAAAAATTTTCCACTCAAATTCATGATTAGCCCCAACTCTTTTCATTTCATGTAAAACAACTAATAATTTATTTATCTTTTGCACCCGATGAGTAAAATATGCCCAAGTATCCTAAAAAGCCATATAAAATATTTGGTCTTGAAGAGTAGGCCATGCATTTGGAATAAAAACAAATAAATAGCAATAATTTTACTTCGCTCTGACATATGAAATTAATTATTATTGAGTCAGTCATTCCAATTGAATTTGTAATAATTATTGTGGACAATTATTTTGGACCAAAATTGTTTAAATGTGTTTGCAACACACTGATACCTAAACTGGCTTTTATCTCTGTAAAAACTGAAACATTATAAAACTATGTAACTAATGTCTACTTTAAATAAATTTTGAAGTTGCTTGGCAAGTATACTAATAACAAAAGAACAAAGCATTCACCGATGGCGTAACGTTTGAGAAAAAAATCGAGAAAAAAAGGGAAATTAAAAATTGATGTACTTAACTCAAATTTCACATTTAGATTACTTTTTCAATTTGGAAGAACTTTTCTTTATAAGATTTTGCTGTATCTTTATAAATTAAGATACTTTACTTTTGACGCGAATTCGGAAAAATGACATTTGCGCCCGCACTAAACGCAGTATGGAAAATTTGAAATGCTCATTTACTGTTTTAGGGCAAGCACCAACTTTTAAGAAGAATAAAATTTTCTGAGAATCCAATAATAAAGAAGTTTCCCATTTGTTGCATACTTTTTTGGACACACTGTATATTTATGCAATTCTAACATGATAAGCAAGATCAAAATTCCCCCTATAACCTTTTTCTATGGTCACAATCTAAGGAACTTAAGCAATGTATAATTAAGAATTACTTGCCAGTGTACGTACGCGAACAAATCTACTTTTTTAAAAATATTGTTTAAAATCTAAATAGCCAAGTGACACACTGTGTAATAAAACTCTCAGTTTGATAACTTCTCTACAATATTAGGTAAACTATTATTATTCCTCCCAGACTTGCTTATATTTAAGAATAATTTAAGTTGTTCCTACCTTACCTAATAAAAAATCAATAAAAACACGGCACTGAAAAATACTGTGCAAAACAGGCACTATGGTTTCTGCTTTAATCTTCAATTTATTGAGTTTTCTGTAGGATCAAACGAAAAATATAATGAATATTAAGTTTCTCAATGTTCAAAGCACCATAACACAACTATCAATTTAAAACATCCGAAAATATTACTAAAAAGGCTAAAAATACAACGAAAACATAGAATATACAATGACATTAATGGCGAAATGAAGGCGGTTCATCGTGCAGGAACGTCACAGAGAGACGATGTTGGTGAAGGGACCGCGGAGCACGGGGCAATAGTAAATGTACATAAGCTCTTATGGGAAGTAACTGTGCGAGAGTACATCCACCCCATAGTTCCGTTATGGGTCTTGATTAATTAAGCCAATAGGAATTCTTAAAAGGGGTTCATGATCGCAGCTAGATAAGCGAGGGAGAACGTATGGCCCTCCGCTCGCTTCGGGGGCGCAACCAACTAAAACTAACCCAAACTAACTCAAGGCATGCCCAAAATCAGTTCTAATCTAGCAAAAAAGTTACTAGTTTTGTTATTACCTTTTTCAAATTTCATAAATTGCATCTGGCTCCACCCATTAACTGTCACTTTTGTGCATTCCTCTTGGTTCAATTAAAATCCATAACTCAATTCTGGGCTGGATGTACTTTTGCAGTAACCATCCTTTCTAGTTTATACATTTTTTATTCTTGGCCCTTGGATTAGAGCAAGGTTAATTCAGTCTGTTAACCTTGGAATTAGAGCGCTTTCGAGTGTACGTTTTCTCGCATGGAGTGATTTGACTTTTTCTCAGAGATAAGGCGCTCTCCTTAATTCACCGGTGGATTCACCAATTTGATGTCATCTTTGTTATTTGCTTTAAATAAGAGAAAAATACACTGTCAATTAGTGAATTCACCGGGTAATTAAAAAAGCGTCCATTATATAAGAGGTAAGAAATGAATAGAGATGCATTTGAAAAATAGGGGAAACCGGAATATCGCTTGAGCGCAACTAAGCAGTGCATTGAGACCGATTATTGAAATAACTACCGTTTGTCTCCTCCACAAACTTGGTTATTGGCACCAACGAGGGGATAAAATCACACTCTGTATTCTCTTTATTGCAACCGAGTTTGGCCATTCGAAGCAATTATTGAAACTGAGTTTCATTCACGTAGTGAAACTAGCCCATTGTGTGGACGCCTTTTTCTATAAGGGGGTCAATGAAAACAAACCAACTCAAAATTTTTATTATATTTCTTGATATAAGGATTATAACATAGATAAAAGTACAAATACTAGATTTATCGAAAAATTTGATGAGAGGCTAATTCACCCAGACCGTACCAACGAATCTAGTTGCTTGCATTCGCGCCATGTCTTCGCGATGTAATCAGTTTGTCGCAAGAGTTCTCGTGGTCGAGGGGTCTAGATGATTGGGTCTGAATTTGGCGGCCCGGGTTCAAACCCCGTTGCTTTTTTTATTTTTTTTTAAATCTAAACAGTTTTTTTTTTGATTTTGGGTATGCTGGAGTTAGTTTGGGTTAGCACTTGGTTAGTTTCCTTTTCTCGCGCCCCCGTAGCGAGCGAAGCGAGCGGGGGGCCATGCGAAAAGTGAATAAGTTCGGACTGAAACTGGACTGAAATTTGGCAACGTCGGTACGGTGTGGGTGAATTAGCCTCTCGTATACTCGTATATTTTGCAAGAATCGTCGTTGATGTCTGTGCCAGTCAATAAAAACGTGGAATACATTTTAGGATTTATCCTCTGGTCATCTACTGGAGTTGACGTTGCCCGGACCACATCACAAAGCTACAGAGTTGCGTGCGCAATTGTTGACAAAAACCATATCTTCAACTGGTCTCGTAGGTCAGTGGTTGGATGCTGTTCTGTGATACGCTGGTCCGGGTTGCGATATTTCAGTTCGTAGTGCACTTGTGAATGCATGCGATTTTTTTATATGGCTCTCCGCTCGCTTCGCTCGCTCCGGGGCTCAAGAAAAGGAAACTGACCAAGTGCTGACCCAAGCCATACCCAAAAAAATCCAAAAATCAAGAAAAAAACTGTTTACTTAAAAAAAACAAAACCGACGGGATTTGAACCCGGGTCGCCGAAGCGGAGGCCAACCATGCAGACCCCCAGACCATCTGCTGACTTACATACAACTAGTTGCATCGCGAAGACATACGTCACCACACGTAGCTAGCCAATCACGCGCCTCTCATTCATAAGTGCACTTTGAACTGAAATCTCGCGTCCGGGTTCGATTCCCGTTGATGTTTTTTTTCAAAGTTATGTTTGTTTTTTTTTTAAAATTTGGGTTAGTTTGGTTGCGCCCCGGAGCGAGGGGAGGGAATTGCATGAAGTGGAAATGTAAAAATATAAATCTAAATTAATGTTTTTCAACAATGTGATGCGGGCGCAACTCTGAAGCCCTGTCATATGGCGCGGGCAACGGTAAGTATTGACTTGGAGCTAGGCCTTGCGCGGCACCTAATCAGCCGAATGTATTATTTCCGTTCACGCATTTCCCTCCGCTCGCTTCGCTCGCTACGGGGGCTCACAGAACAGGAACTAACCAAACCTAACTCAAGGCATGCCCAAAATGAAGAAAAAATACTTTTTACAAACATATAATCTTAAAATATATATATTAAAAACCGACAGGAATTGATCCCCGGGCCGCCGTATCAGAGGTACGGCATCTAACCACTCAACCACCAGAGCACTTCCAGAAAATTCATTGCTCCGCAAAGACATAGATAAGGAACTGAAGGCTGACTAGTTACCCTGCTAGATATAGCTCTAAGTGTAAGTATGTACTGGACGGTACTGGAACTGGATTTATAAACCCTCAGTTAAAAGTATCATATTCTGACAGTACGATAGTTGACAGTTAATCTAATATGAAACTAATGTTTATCGTACATTCTTCAGGGCTGTACCTACCTGGAGATAAGCTGGTGAATGTGTTACGTGGACATGAAGCGAACGTAAACGTTACATCCATATATGTTATACGGCAAGGGGATCGAAAGTAGAGCTTTCTTCTGTTTCAAAGGTGGAAGTTCACCTGCACGAACTTCCACTTTTGGTGTGTGGTCCACAAGCAGACTATATATTTTTTTTATTTTAAAATGCACGTTTCAAAGCTAAAAGTTTTGACGTCATAACGATGATAATATGCTCGCGCCACCTTTGAAGTCTAGTGGTTAAGGATGGTGCATCGATCGTTAAACATTGATGTTAACCGTCGATCTGAAATATCCATGGTAAATATCGATATTCGGTACTCGTCGAGCTCAAAATATCTATAATTTATATTGTCGATGTATAATTGTCTTAGGTGATTGTAGAATACATGTCCATTACCTTGCATTTTATTGCACTTCTCTATTAAATACCATGTTACATAGAAAAACCAGAAATTATTAAAATTTTAAATCGTATATACTTTTCTGTTACTCTCTATAATATAAATACATTTAAAAACTATCAACACATTAAATAAAAATAAAAACTGAAAACTGTTCAATGTTCTTTTGAGGAAGAAAACAATAACATATTTTTTATTTCCCATAAACTCTTCCTAAAGAAACAAGACTTTATTGTCTGTTAACCCAGTTTTTATAGATCAGGCTTGTTCACCACAGAAGACGTTGCCCGTACCGCCCCAGAGGGCTTCAGAGTTGCGCACGCATTACATTGTTGACAAACACCGTATCTTTAAGGTCTAGCGAATTGGTGTCAACTGGTCCGTAGCTCAGTAGTTGGATGCTGAGTCTGCAATACGGCGGTCCGGGTTCGATTTCAGTGGCAAGACATGTTTTTTTTTTAATTTTAAATTCCATGCGTAAATTTTTTTTCTTTGGGCATGCCTCGGGTTAGTTTTGGTTAGATTCTGTCGGTTGCGCCTTCGTAGCGAGCGAAGCAAGCGGAGGGCCATGCGTGAAGTGCCATATTAGACATTTTTGTCAACAACGTGATGCGCGCGCAACTCTGAAGTTTTCTGATGCGGTAGGGGCAATGTCTTGTGTAGACGTTTACGAGACCCCGGTCACAGGGTTTCAAAGTTGCGCGCGCATTACGTTGCTGACACGTCATATCTCTATGGTCCAGCGAATTGCTTTCAAGTGGTCTCTTAGGTCAGTGGTGGAATGCTGTGCTTGTGATACGGCAACCCGAGTTCGATTCCCGTCGATGTTTTTTTTTACTTTTTTCAAAGTTATATTTGCTTCTTTTTTTAAATTTGGGTTAGTTTTGTTTGGTTGCGCCCCGGATCGAGCAGAGGGCCATGCATGAAGTCAAAAATGAAATGTAAAATAACTCTGAAGCCCTGTGACCCCGTCCCCGCAACATCTTGTGTCCTCCACTAGGTGAAATCGATTTATTTGTTCAGCCTAATAAAATAACCAAATATATTCAAAATTTCGGGGATTTCCAAACACAATGTACTATTTTTTGATATTATACTATTGTGGTGTGAGCCGATTCATATTCTTCTGTCTTTTCTACTCACCACGAAGTGTTCTGAGGACTGTCAATGCTGCTTGATTTAGGGTAATAATTTTGAAATGCTACAGCATTTTCGGCGACTGAATACAGAAAACATAAAACAAAAAGGAAATCGTTTCCAAAAAACAAATTTTAGGTAAACATCGAACGTTGTATGTGAATCATCGATATTTTAGACATCTGACATCGGTAGCGCGACATCGATGTTTTAGATATATCGATAACTGCCGGCCATCCTTAGTACTGGTTATCTGCTATTGGACTATTTGAATTTTGCTCTGTTCGTTCCCAGAGTCCAGAATTCCAGGCAGGCACCAACCCTGTACTCGGGTCTAGAAATTATAATATACATTGTCTCCTTGCCTTCTTGGCTCTCACATGGTCATCTGTGGATACTTAAATAGTTATTTGAGGTCACATATGGAATATATTCGCGGAATCACATGCAAGCTGCTGTATATCCACTATAATACATTAGCGTCTAGTGAGGTCCAAAGTCACGGATAGTCCTGACCAATCAAAACCAAGACGTTCGCGTATATCGGAATTATCCATGTCTATACGTTCTAGCGAACCTCCTTCAACTTGGTGTAGTAGGCAGAGTGTTTGCCTGTCATTCGTGCGCTGCGAGTTCGATTCTCGGCGGTCGCGACAGATGTTTATTAACCTTTTTTCAAGGTTTTGGGTTAGCTTTGGGTTAGTCCTTGTTGCTTGAGCCCTCGTAGCGAGCGAAGCGAGCGGAGGGCCATGCGCGAAGTTAACAGTGCGCCTACAATTGTCTTGAACGCAGAACGCTAGCGTCTTGCTTTTGATTGGTCAGGCCTATCCGTGACTTGGACCTCACTAGCGTCTAGTCTATAATACGGCTCCTAACCCATTTTTTTTTATCATTAAACTAATATTTCCCTTCACGCATGACCCTCCGCCCGCTACAGAGGCTCAAAGAACAGGAGCAAACCAAAACTAACCCAAGGCATACCCAAAATCAGGAAAAAAAAAATAAAAATGCAGTTCGACAGTCCAATCTCACACCTTTTCCAACAACGATTCACACAACCAGTTATTTACAGTAAATCCAATCGGGGAGCAGCAGTAAGATATTATTCAATCACAACACCGGGCGCACTCTGACCTTGTGAGAGCTAAGAAGGCAAGGAACCAAAGTATATTATAAATTCTAGACGCGAGTCCCTGTGAATTCGGTAGAGTTAATCTAAAAAAAAAGCTTGCCGATTGTGAGTTCTCAATTTGGAGACCTATATCTAAAAAAATATCGGTTCTGGTAAAGTTCACGACCCACAGAATTTTGCACCTTTCTTTGGTTTGTTTGAAAGCTTACCTTAAATAGAATAAATTAGAAGACAAAAATCGGTGGATCATACCCTTTTTCTTTTAAAAAATCACAAATTAAGTACAAAAATATTATTTTTCTTGATTTTGGGTTAGTTTTGGTTAGTTCCTGTTGATTGAGACCCCGGAGCGAGCGAAGGGAGCATTAGCAGAATGATAAAAAATTACTAAATGAAATATGCACAAATCAATTCGAAATAGTTCACTTGCTATATCGATTATTATTATATATAATATCAAGTGCTCTATCACTTCTAAAAAGATACAACTACAACTCTGTTTATTTTGCAAACCTTACATAAAATCATAATCATCTAATTCAAGTGCAATTAAAAATAATTTCGTTGACCCTTGATGTCCTCTTTCTCAAGATGTGTGGTCTGGATGAGTATTTTCAAAAGATGATTTATATAATTTTATATTATTTTTTCGTTAAAAAACAGATCTCAATCTTCAATTTTTATTTAAAAAGAAAAAAATGCTGAGAATTCAATGAACCGGCGCGGCGGCGGCTAAGTGCCCAAGTTAGAAAGAAAAATCATAGGGCATCAAATATTACTGGCTTGTAATAGCTATGTAATGGTAATATCATATAACACTTATAACAGTAAACCTATTTATTTATAAAATTGCCTATTTAAACGTAATGCGTCGTGGTATTGAACTAAATACATAAGTATCATAATTTATATGTAAAATGTATTTAACCTTTGTTGCAGTTGCAGTGTTCGTGTTGCCTTTATCTCAAATCTCCAATACCATCTAACTAAATAATAGTGTTATCTATCTGCTTATTTTCTTAACCTTCGCCTAGTTTTTATGCCATGAAAATATCTAACCACCACTATAATAATGTTTTTATCAAGCCTTGAATTTTCAATATCATCTTACCAAATAGAAAAGTCATAAAAATTAAGGTTGTAGTAAATAACAGTCTAATTTCCTGGATTTGAGTTGAGAATAATAACATATTAGGCGCAATTTGAAAAAGTAAAATAATTTCAACAGGGGGGATTAAAAGTGAGGTATTTTAGAGATCACCCTCACCTCGCCCACCCCTGAAGCACTACCCTTATCCACTGTAAAACCACTCCACGTGTGATACCTCCCTGGAAAGCTTATCAAAAATGCTTTTCAGCGCTACCCAAATTAATTAGCAACATTTTGAGGAATTGTTTTAAAATAGACTTTTGCAAAATTTTGCATAAATGATCCAAATCTAAATTAAAGCACTATTGTAGTGTAGTGGTAGAACTCTTAATTTTTTCAATAATACAAATATTCGATTTTCAGATTCCTCCCTACCTTTATGACAAATGTTGACAATCAGAAGCCGGCTGGGTTTTGTAAACTAGTGATTTAATGTAAACCCATAAAAAAGTGCATAGGAGCAAGGTCAGATGGTCTTGGCGGCCAGTCAATTGTACCTCTTCTGCCAGTTCAATGGCTTTTTGTTGGAATTGTAGAAGATCTTCGTTCAAATTCAGATTGTCTTGTCAGTCTCTTTGGTTTTCAAGTTCATGAACAATAGTTTGACGAACATTCAGCATAAACTTGTCCAGTTAAATTTCCTTCAATAAAAAGGCCCTATGATATTGCCTGCTAGTATTCCCGCCCAAAGATTGCCTTTTTGGGGATATTGAGTGTGCCCCTCTGTAAAAAGATGTGGATTAACGTCACTTCAGTAGCGACAGTTGTGTCACCATTTAGGAAAAGATGAGATTCATGACTCTAGCAAATGTTTTTTATAAATTCGGGTATTGCCCTGATTCTCCCTGCCATGGTTTCACAAAAGTGATTTCTTCTGTTCTGGATCATCGTCGCCAAGTTCTTGCAAAATTTTCATTTTTTCAGGGTGAAATTTATGCATTTTCATTACTTTCCTGCCAGATTCTCTGGACAAGTCAGTAACTGTTGGTAAATGACGCGTTTAAACCTTTGCATTTAAAGAAGTTTGGCGAATTGCCCCAATCTGCATATCTTTATCCAAAATTAGAGATTGGTCTCGTTTTTTATTATCAACGAACCCGGTTTCTTGAAATTTTGAAACTAAATCTCTTATGTAGACGGGGCTGACGTTTTTTTCAGGATGCCTTACATTAACATGGTTTTCTTCTCAGGGGTAAATATTCCGAATTCCTTTTTCTTCTTACCAACCGACCTCACTGAAGTTAAGCAATCACTGCTATCGATTAAAAATAAGAATAGTGCTGGTGAAGATAACCTTTCTGCCAAAATTTTCCCCAATATGCCTGATGATGTGCTCTTGGTCCTATCCCAAGCAATTAACCGAGAGTGGGAATGGGGTGCTTTTCCCCTTGCTTAACTAAAGCCAAAGTCATTCCCATCTATAAGGAAGGAAGTTGGATGATCAATCCAACTTCAGGACTATCTCTCTCTAATTCATTTTATAAAAAATCATTGAAAAGCTGGTAAAGACACATTTGCTTTCCCTTATTTATTCAAACCGGATTCTAAGCAAACATCAATTTGGTTTCCGGGACAAAATCAGTACTAATGATGCTGAGTATCATCTACTGAAGCAGTTATATACTCAGATGAATGAGGGTGGAGCTTCTGCTGTTGTCTTTTGTGACCTGTCAAAGGCTTTTGACTGCGTCAGCCCTGATATTCTATTTCAGAAGCTCGAACGTTATGGCTTTAGAGGTCAAACTTTGTCCTGGCTTTCTTCTTTCCTTACGGGTCGTCGCCAGCGTGTCATCATGCTCTGATTATCAATTCTTTGGATGGAGTGTTCCTCAGGGCTCAGTCTTGGGTTCTATTTTATTTCTGCTTCACATCAATGATCTTGCAGGGTTTCGGATTAGTGGTCAATTCACCATCTTTGCAGATGAGACGTTCATTTTGTGGCATGGTGAGGATCCTATATTACTTCATAGAACCATATTGCAGGATCGTGAGAGAGTGAAATTATGGTGCGATTCCAATCAGTTGACTTTAAATCCTACAAAGTCAAAACTCATATCTTTCAAGGACAATTTAATGCATATATCAGTGGGTAACTCTCCGATTTTATGTAGATCTGAAAGCAAATTCCTTGGCATTATCATAGACCGGACGGAATACCTGCTGACCGGACGGAATACCTGCCATCGTGTTAAAGAACTGCGCCAACGAACTAACACCCGTTTTTTCCAGGCTGTTTTCTTCTTACGGAAAAGGGATTTACCCATCTTCCTGGAAAGTCGCTCGAGTGCAACCCGTTCCAAAAAAGGCAAGAAAACCACGCCCTCAAACTATCGCCCAATTGCCTTGCTTCCAATAATCTCCAAAGTCATGGAACGTGTAGTCAATCAGCAACTACTCAAGTATCTCGTGAACAACAGAATAATCAGCGATAATCAATACGGCTTTGGCAAAGAGAGATGGACGGGAGATATATTGGCCGATGTTACTCATATATGGAGTAGGGCAATTGAGAACTACGGAGAGTCTCGAGCGATTGCGTTGGATATTTCAAAGGCATTCTCGATGCAGCTGGTTTGCCAGTTTCCTTAAGAACCAATCTCTGCACGTTGCAGTTGATGGACACATCTCAGACACATTCACTATTAACCCGGGCGTGCCTCAGAGCGCAATACTTTCACCAACTCTGTTCCTCATCTATATTAATGACTTGCTGACCGAAACGAATAATCCTGTTTACAGTTTTGTAGATGACAGTGCCCTTGTCTCCCATTTTAGATCAGAAAAACCTTTACCAGCGACTGAGACTTATCACTGCAGACAGGAGCAGATTACAGCAATTAATCAAGACCTAGAGAAAGTTCAAACTTGGGGCGACAGAAATTTGGTCCAGTTCAATGCAGCAAAGACCCAAGCAGCCACGTTTACCAAGGGGGCCAATACGGCGGGCACTGACATCATTATGGCAGGATCGACCACTCCTTCATTCTCGTCAATCGGACTGCTGGGTGTCTCGGTCAACAGCAATATGTCCTGGAATGACCACGTTGCTAACATCGCAAAATCAGCCTCCCAGAGGCTTAGTGCGCTATTTCGCAACAAAATACTGTATACATCGCAGCAGTTGCTCTTGCTCTACAAAGCGCAAATAAGACCGTGCTTATAATATTGCTCATACATCTGGGGTGCCACACCAAGGCACACCCTAAACCTGCTGGATTCCATTCAGAAGAGAGCTGTGCGTCTCGTCGGCGACCCGGAGTTGACCCGGAATCTGGATAGTCTGGAACACCGCAGACATGTGGCTGAGATGTCCCTGTTTTACAGATACTTTCACGGCAGATGTTCCCAGGATTTGGTCCGCCTCGTCGCGCCCCAGGCAACGCCTGTCAGTCACGACAGGCGGCAAGAGCGCACCAGTTCGTCGTACAACTGGAAACACCTAGAACATCGCTGTACAAGAACTCCTTTGTCTGGCGTACTGGATCACTGTGAAACTCACTCCCAGGACATCTGTTTCCCCCTTAATTACAACCTATAACTATTCAAGAACCGTGTCAATCAACATTTTCGCACACACACCGCTCGTCGAGCGCCATAGGATCGCCCTTTAGTGTGTGTGCCACTGCCATAAAAAAATCTCCGGTTAGATACTCATATCAAGACCCTAGCCAATAAACTATCTTCTGCCTGTTTTGCAATCAGGGCGGCTGTTCAGGAGCTTGTGTCAGATATTGGCAGGATGGTGTATTTTGCTCTCTTTGCATCGCATCTTCGTTACGGAATACCTATCTGGGGAAATGCAAGCAGTTACCTAATACAAATGCTGCTAATTATTAAAAAAAGTGCTCCGGTATATTTGTAAGGCTAGACCTCTGGATTCATGTCGCCCTCTATTTCTTCGTGTGAAAATAATGAGTCTTCCTTGTCTATATATTCATGAGACTGTTTGCCTTATCTTTAAAAGTCCAGATAGATTTTTGGTAAATAATCCTAGGTACCCAAGCAGGAATCAAAATATACTTAGACTTCCCGAACCATCTTCCAGCTTGACAAGGAAGTCTATATTTTACAAGGGTATTCATATATTGAATCACTTTCCTCAAAACGGAAGGGGTCTACATGCCTTTCTGAATTTAAAAGAAGGATAAAGAAGGTTCTCATTGAAAAGGCATACTACTCCCTAAATGAGTACTTTGCAGACTCTTTCTAGGTGGCATGGGAACAAAGTGGGATCATTTTGTATTGTAAACATTTTTTTATCTTACTTGTATTCTTTGTATGTTTATAAAATTTAACTTATGCTGACTTTCACATCTATTTTTTTTTCTTTATATATAATGTGTAATGTGTAAGTTTGATTTTGTGTTTATTTATGTCTTATATTCTGTGCAAGTTTTATATTTCCATTGAGTGTTTTTTTTTCTTTCTCTAACTATGTTAAGTATATACTTAGGACCGCTTTGTTAATGACATATGTAATGCTTAAACAATAAAGCAGTATTGATTGATTGATTGCTTAAAAGCATTGGCAGTTCCCAAATAGCACATATTCTGAGCCCCATAAACAAAAATCATTTCTATTCGTTCTTCCATAGAATACACCCTTTTTCAATTAAAATATATTCGAAGAAAAAATATGAAAACAAGCGATGGCAAAATGCTTTAATTTAGGCTTGGGATCCATTTTCATCATATTATTTTCCAATTTTCTTGATAAATTTTACAAAAGCCAGTTTTAAATCATTTTCTCCAAATTTTCCTTATATTTCATACAAATCTCATCATCAATTTTTGCACCGCTCCAGATAGGTCTTACAAGTGAGGTGGGACCATTTGAGATTTTAAGCTGGATGAGGGTAGTGCTTCCGGGGTGGGTGAGGGTGGTCCGCAAAATACCTAGTTCTTCTTCCCCCGCGTTTTTGTAGAAATTGTATTTTTTGATTTTAGTGCAGAAAATATAGCCATTGCCAGTTTTCAAATTGTCACCCTGTGTCCTGTGTATAATGGTATGAAAACTCTTCCAAGAGAAAGCTAAACATCAGCAAAAATTTGAAAAATAAAATTGTTGTTGTTGAATTTAAACGAGAAAATAATAAAAACTTTTTTAATGGAATTGCTCGACTCTTGGACATTAGATATCCGGTTTTCAGTTGTGGAAATTTACAAAAAAACAAACATTTTCAGAGGTGTTTTTAGACCGAATTTAGCGCAATGAGAGAAGGATTTCGCAAGATAACCCGTCATAACTAAATTTTCAGGAAATATAGTATTAGTAAGCAATTATCTTTACAACAATTAAGAAACAAACAGTAAATTAATGATTGCTAAAAACATTTAAATATCATTTTCTTGTAAGGTGTAACTCGGACACCGCTGATGTGGCAGGATATGAAGAAGATGATTTATAGGTAAGGTGTATTTGCTCTTAATAGGCCTGTTGCATTTCGCCTAATAACTTGACAATATAAATTCGCTATATTACGGCATATTCAATTTATTATGCACTTTTACGAGGTTAAGCTTCAATACAGGTCATCATTAGTCAAGTTTGTTTTGTTATGAAAGTAAAAACTAGTTCAGCGGGCGTAACATCTGCATATTTGATAATTCATAATTTATTTTGCATAAAACTGCAATTAAACATGACAATCAACAATATTAGTTAGGAGAAATTAGGTGTTTATTTATAAAGTGATACATTTTTTAAGGCAATTATTGGCACAACTATATTCTGCGGGGAGCGATTAAACATAAGACAAATTACCATCTAAATATGCAATAAAAATTTAAACGGTTTTGAAAAGACGGCTGAACGATAAGTTTAGAAAGGATGATATAAGTTATAAAAGTCCCTTTTCAAATTATTAAAAAGTCGATAGCTATATGACGCCTATGAAATTTAAAATAGAAACATAGCTAACGGCATATCGGACATAACGAGTCTGCTGATAATGTTTTAGTAATGTATCCTATTTGTTTCTATTTATTTTTGGAGAAAATTTGCAAAAAAAAATTTAAAGCTACATTTTTAATAATACTCTTTTTTGAAATATTTAATGTCTTTACAAATATTAGAGAATAAAGAGGAACCTATTGACAAAACGATAAAGACAATTAGCTACAGTTAGAATCATAAAAAATATATGGCAATATTTTTGAATGGGAAGGTAACAAAATAACGGCATATCGGGCATAGCGGCCTGCTGGCAATGTTTTAGTAATGGAGCATATTTGTTTCTACTTATTTTTGGAGAATATTTGCAAAAAAAAATCTAACCCAATGTAGCTAAATATTACTTTTTTGAGAAATATTTAATATCGTTACAAATACTAGATATCAAATCAAATCAAATCAAATATAATTTTATTCACCATAGAAATTTTTACAAAAAATTATAGAAACTTATGTGGCTAGTCAAAACATCTAAAACTATACAAAGTACTTAGTTACGGGATAAAATAGACCAAGACAAATAAGTCCTGCTTCCGACAAAATAAAATAACATTGCACAACGAAAAATTATACCCAAATAAACACACATATCAAACAGTTTTCTTTCTTAGAAATCAAGGTAATCTTCCACGGAATAAAACGCATTAGCAATCAAAAACTACTTTAATTCAGTCCTAAAGTATTTTTTACTTTCGCTACCAACCAGTGTCTCAAATTTGTTAAAACATTTAATGTCCATGTAAAGTGGAGAATTCTGGGATACTGTCGTTCTACAAAAGGGCAGATGCAGATTTAAACAATTTCTAGTATTGTATTGATGAATATCAGAGTTTTTTGTGCTTCTCATAATTATCTTTAATGTACATTACAAGTTGAAAGATGTACATTGATGGCAAAGTCATAATTTCAAGCTTGCGAAACAAAGGCTTGCAAGATACTCTTCTAGATTCATTATGAATACATCTCAGAATTTTCTTCTGACATACAGGGTGGCCCATTAGTGTGACAAAGTCCCGTATCTCCCTTATTTACAGAGATACAAAAAAAAAGTTAAATACAAAAGTTGTAGGATATATCGTGGTCCATAGTGTAAAAATATATTCAATTATACAGGGTGCTTCGTAAAAGCCTGATATTTGTTTTTTTACTTTTTTTAAATGGAATGCCCTTCATATTATTGCACATTTAGATTCTACATAAAATTCTAGATATATTTCATGTATAATATCCTATACCTAAGTCTAACCGTTTTGGACAAATTTAAAATTTTATGTCAAAAATGACGTTTGCAGGCCAAAACATCATTGGCAATCTTTGCTAACCAAAGCCTTTGTTAATTAATTGGGGTTAATTTCCTTGTAGAAAAAGACCTACTTTAGTAGACTGTGTTGATATTTTTATATTAAATTGATACAGGGTGATCAAAAACGAACAATAAAAAGTATATTCAAAAAAACCTAAAAAGTTAATTTTTTTTTAAATGGAAACTTCCTATTTTTATAATTTTATCTTATTTAGCATTAAAAATAAAGGTGACTTTGTATAAGATTGTCTATTCGAAAAACTTGTAGTTTTTGAAATATTGGCCATTTAACATTTTTCTATTGTAAAAATGCTATACGGCTTTTAAGGTTTGTCGTTAGTTGGCCATGGCGGCGTGTCGCGTCGAAAAAAAAAACAATCGAACACTACAGATGATGCCACCATTTCTTGTTATTTGATAATTTGTGTTGTGTATTAGTGTATATTATAGAAATTGCATTTAAAACTGAAATCAAAATTTTAAATAATGAATTTTTCACAAGCCGAAATTTCGATGTTTTTTTTTAATTTAAAATTTATGTAAGTAATAAAAATGAACACGAAATTGTAATGGTAATCCTAATTATAACCCTAACTGCTATATTTTTGAATTTTTGAGAGAGAACGCACAAGCGGTGCACATCAACTTATTTTTTTTCTTAAATATAAAATTTTTTTGGATTATATAGTTAATATTATAAACTGTAAACAATGACTTAGGAGACCGAATCCCGTCTGTTATTATAGAAAATGAATTACTAATATTAATATTAAATTGATAATATATCGAAAACTATAACTATTATACAGCTACGAGTATAACTAATTGTACAGATACACCTTAAAATACTAGATAAACGTCAAATAACTACTTACTACCTAATTAAATGTTCGAAATGTCCGCCCCCTTCTTGAATACACAGTGCAGTACGGCTCTCGAATTCGCTACTTAAATTTCGACACATTTCAACACTGGTATCTTGCTGTTTAAGCTATTCATAACGTATAACTTTCCGCTGCATCTGGCAGCGCTAGTTGCGTCATATCTGGCCGGGCGCACCTTCTCGGTGCGCGTTAACAAATCACTCTCGACTTCGAGAGCGATTAGGGCCGGTGTACCACAGGGAACGGTGCTATGGCCGCAACTATTTAGTTATTACATAGCTGATTTTCCTTCCCACCCGCACACATCCCAAGCGTTCTACGCTGATGATACCGCTCTCTACTCACACGCCTTTATCGCGCAGGAGACGGCAGATAACCTCAGTGCCCATATGGAACTAGTATCCGCATACTGCGACGACTGGAAAATACGGTTAAATCCGACAAAAACGGAATTGGCCGTATTCACCCGAAAGCGCACAAACATTGATGTAAGACCTATTACCCTGCATAACGTCCCTATCCCTCCTAAAAACCACGTCAAATACCTTGGAATAATTCTTGATGGGAAGCTTAATTTTGGCAAACACGTCACCTATGTGCAAAGCAAAAATCAAGCAATTTTAGACAAACTTAGGCCACTCATCAGGCATGGTTCATTCCTAAGTCCCAGAAACACACTCACCCTGTACAGATCGATCACGAGGCCGAACCTGCTGTATGGAGCACCGGTTTGGTGCTCGATCGCCGACTGTCACATCACAAAATTACAAAAGCTCCAAAACAAACACCTAAGAGCGGCCCTCTCGGCGAGATGGTATACTAGAACGCAGGACTTGCACGAAATGGCTCGAATGGAGTACATAAACGTGTTTATTGACCGGATGGCTTGCAAGTTCTACGATTTTAGTATTCGCGGCTCGCCGAAAACCGCCCACATAGCTGATTTAAGGTATAATCCGGAGTTCAGGCCCAAACACGGGCCCATACACAGGAGAGCCTCCATCTACTTTCTGGAACCTCGTCCACCGTGATCGAATCTATCCTATCGCCCCGCATCCTTCACAAACATCCCTTATTTCAACCTTCCTAACCTTTAAAAATCCAACGATAACCCCGCTCCATTACTAAGCACTCTTGGGCCGTACGCCATATAAATGCACTAAAGCCGTCCCTGTGCTCCTTGCTCCGGCAGGCGAAGCGTAACTACATGTAACCCAAGCCTAAACTTAAGTTTGCAGTTGCAATCCGTTCCCTCAATGAGATTATGAGACATAATCTCGTAACTTGTACATGTATACATGTCTGTGTTGTCTTTTTACCTATATGTTTATGTGAACGTCTGCCTAAAACACACCAAAGAACCGTGAAATGGGGTTTTTCATAGTGTTTCCCCATGTTAAATCTCCCTCACCATTCAATCCCGGAAAACAAGTCCGCTAGATCTATTGGCATCCGTTGGTAATCACAAACCGATTAAAGCTCTTGAAGGGTCTACAACAGACCCAAGTAAGATTAGATTCTCACTGCAGGTCCACTTATCTGCTGAGAAACATGTTCTCGGGCAATACATCGACCCCGTTGTAGCAAGTGCATGCTGAGAGGAGACAGAGACGCCTGACTGAGGCGCACGTCAGATTCCTCAAACGCATGAACTTGCTTAGAAACCATGAGAATATGTAATAGTAGATTTAGGTGTATATAACATGTAGCAACAACCAGTTAATAAATGTTATTATTATAACACTGGTATCTTGAAAACAGTTTCTAATTCTAATTTCATGTCGTCCTTTGTTGTAGACGATATTTTATATACTTGCTCTTTTATATACCCGCATTTGCTAAAGTCCATTTTGGTTAGATCTGGGGATCTAGCAGGCCACGAAACAGGCCCTCTCCTGCCAATCCAACGATCTGGATATCTTGCATTTAAAAATGTCATGATCGGCGCTGTATGATGAACTGGGGCCCCATCAGGAAGAAACCACATTTCTTGTTGTGTTTCATTTGTCACTTGAGCCAATAATTTATCTAAATGGTCATGTAAACAGTCTAAGTATACTTCCCCTGTTACTCTTTGATCAAAGAAGTATGGTCCAATTACATGGTTTCCGACAACACCTCCCCAAACATTTAAGGTCCATCTAGTTTGGGTTAGTATATCTTACAAAATATGGACTTTCAGTCGATTAGTACTGAAAATTGTGTCTATTTACACATCCGTTTCTGTGAAATGTGGCCTCATCTGTGAATAGGGTCAAAAGAGCAAAATTTCTTTTCTGATTTATTTTCTTTTGAGCCTACAAATAAAACAACAAATCGTCTTTGGTAATCTTCGGGAACCAACTCCTGAAGTACTTGAATATGATAGGGGTGCATTTTTTGAGACTTCAGTATTCGCTGAACCGTACTTCGTTCAACACCAACCTGCTGAGAAAGGGATCGCTGTCCAATATGCGGGTTTTCTGTTACTGTTAATAGTACATTTAATTGATTTTCCTCAGTTTGTGCATGCTTTTCCCTAGTATTATTTTCATATGCCACGCTGCCAGTTCTTTCAAAACGCTCCAGAAATTTTTCGAATGCCCTTCTTTCAGGTTGCCGTCTCTCGGGAAACTGTTGTCGATACAATCCTTCTTGCTAATAGCGCATTCTTGTCACTAGATCCCAAAACAAAGATCATATCGACCATTTCGGCTTGTGAAAAATTCATTATTTAAAATTCTGATTTAAGTTTTAAATGAAATTGCTATAAAATACCGAAATACACAACACAAATTATCAAATAACAAGAAATGGTGGCATCATCTGTAGTGCTCGATTGTTTTTTTTTTTCGACGCGCCACGCCGCCATGGCCAACTAACAACAAACCTTAAAAGCCGTATAGCAATCTTACAATAGAAAAATGTTAAATGGTCAATATTTCAAAAACTACAAGTTTTTCGAATAGACAATCTTATACAAAGTCACCTTTATTTTGAATGCTAAATAAGATAAAATAATAAAAATAGGAGGTTTCCATTTAAAAAAATTAAGTTTTTAGGTTTTTTTGAATATACTTTTTAATGACCGTTTTTGATCACCCTGTATCAATTTATTATAAAAATATCAACACAGTCTACTAAAGTAGGTCCTGTTCTACAAGGAAATTAACCCCAATTAATTAATTAGGGCTTTGGTTAGCAAAGATTGCCAATGATGTTTTGGCCTGCAAACGTCATTTTTGACATACAATTTGAAATTTGTCAAAAACGGTTAGACTTAGGTATAGGATATTATACATGAAATATATCTAGAATTTTATGTAGAATCTAAATGTGCAATAATATACAGGGCATTCCATTTAAAAAAAGTAAAAAAACAAACACCAGGCTTTCACGAAGCACCCTGTATAATTGAAAATATTTTTACACTATGGACCACGACATATCCTACAACTTTTATATTTAACTTTTTTTTGTATCTCTGTAAATAAGGGAGATACTGGACTTTGTCACACTAATGGGCCACCCTGTATAAAAGTCTTTTGTATATGGGCTGAGGATCCCCAAAAAAGTAGACAATACTGAAGATGGGAGTGCACAATGCCATAATATAACATCATCAGGACACTAATTGAGACAGTACTCCGAAGATTCCTTATAACATAACACGAGACACTCAATCTTTTACATATATGGGCAATGTGAATATCCCAGGTTAACTTTTGGTCCACATGTAGTCTCAGGAGCTTAAAGCCATTAGTGCTATGCATGGACTTACCTCATAACTTAATCAGCAAGTCATAGTTTGTCACCACGGTCTTCGGAAGAAATTGCATAAGACAGGTATTTTCAGCATTAAGTTTTAGTCCATTCATTGAGCAATATGTCTGAAGTTCCTCCGAAGTAGCGGTGCACTTGCCAGAAACAGTTCCCACACACTCATGCTTTACTAACATGTTCGTATCGTCTGCATACAACACTTTCAGATCTGGGGTACAGCAAAATGATTCAAGATCATTGACAAAGATGATGAAAAACAATGGCCCCAATATTGAACCTTGGGGTACACCATTATTACTTGACCTTTTGTCAGATTCCACACCATCAATTACAACGATCTGCTTGCGGTTCTCCAAATAAGTTTTTGCCCATGAATGAGCATTTCCACGAACCCCTATAGCATATAGTTTATCTAGCAACAGTCCGTGATCAACGGTGTCAAATGCTTGACTCAGATCATAAAAAAGCCCCACGATATGTTCTTTATTGTTTATGGCATTGTAGACAAAATTTATCCAGCTGTCAATGGCCGACACAGTAGATCTCCGTTTACGAAACCCATGTTGAATTTTGTTCAAAAGTTGTGAGTGTTCCAGGAAATTGACCACTCTCACAGCGAATGCTGCTTCAAATATTTTAGCGATCTGATTTTGAATAGAGATAGGCCTATAATTAGAAATGTCAGAGCTAGATCCCTTATTTTTAAACACGGGCACGCATTTAGACTCCCTTAGTGGCTCGGGATATATGCCATTAGTAAAAGATTCATTCACGAAATGGCTCAGTGGTATCGATATTAGGTGACTAGTGTTCCAGAGTCGATCTTGGTCGATTTTCTGAACAAAAAGAGATGTGCTCGTAGGCACTGAAATTTTACCATAGGGCTAGTTCTAAAGTCATTTTGTAAATAAAACAAAAAGCTTTAGCATTATATGAATATTTTAATAAGTTACTTTACTTGAAAATAACTAGAAGCTCATAAATACACAAAATATAAACAGTGAATTATTGTACGTAGTCAGTGCTACGATGTGAACAATATAGTCGAGGCAAAGTTTCGACCTTGAATAATATGACATAAATAAAACTCTTAAAATCTAAAGCAATGCATAAACAGTGGTAATACTTTACTAATATATGTTTATAAACATAACCTTGAATCTATGTACAGTTAAATGTCTGTAGAGTTACTGCGGAACAGCTACTTATCAACTATGTTAGCTGATTTAGCTTTGATATGATATATAATAATATACAAGCAATAATAACAGGATTAATATTACCTTAAAGTCCACCTAAAAGCTAATATGTACACTATGAACACCATTGATGAGAAACGTTCAATGTTCAGGATTTGATCTTCAAACACTGGGGGAAAGTCACTTTGAAAAACACTTGCTAGGCCTATTATTGCTAGCTTCTATGTACAATGTAGCTCGATTTCTTGCAAACAAGAATGACTGGAATGCAGTGGTTTGACTCTGGTATGCAGCTAGTGCATTTGGCCTGACATGAATGCCTTGTAAATGCGGCTTATTGGTACACGCATGAATGATTAGTAAATATGCTATACTGGTAGCACGAGTAAGCTGAGATCCGCGTAGGGGATACAGCCTTGTGATAACTTGAGTACCTAAATTGGCAGACTAGTGCCGTTTAATCCTTATATGAGAATAAGGCATGAGTAGGTATGCAGACTAGTGCAGAGTAATCCTTATATTAGAATAAGGCAAGAGTAGGTATGCAGAGTAATCCTTATATTAGAATAAGGCAAGAGTGTAGCAACCCAGTGGTACACTCGTGATATAGAATGTTGAAAAACCCATGGACAAGGCCATTGGGGACTGTACTGCGCATGGTACAGCCTTTGCGAATTAGAGATCAGTGGGTCTCCATAATGGCAGTAAAGATGCTGAAAAATACCTTTTTGTAGGCTTAGTACTAGAGATCAGCGGGTCTCCATAATGGCAGTAAAGATTTAAGATGCCGAAATATACCTTTTTGTAGGCTTAGTGAGAATGTGATTGTAAACATGTTCGTTTACTTACTTGAGATTCCGAGACTATGCTCGATTGAGTGTGGTTTGAGACAGGGCTCGATTGTAAAACTCCCATGGATGAGACCAATTGGGACGTCATTGCTCGGCGTGAGACTCGTGAGAATAACGGCAGTATGTTTGCCAATAAATACCTTATTGTAGGCTTGACATAAAGATGATTATGCTGGGATATCACTATGTCACTTGAGTAAAGAACTAGAGAGATCATGAGGTCTCAAAACGTGAAAACTTGCCGGCATGGCGACTCAGCGCCAGCCGGCTCGAAACGGGGGTACGCTTTTTGCGACTTACATGGTCGAGGTTCAAGAGACTACGACTGAATTCTGGAACGTGGGAACTAGATCAACTTGAAGAAGTTGTTAACGCCCCTTCCGGCGGGATGATATACATCCTCCGGAAATAGAAAGGGCGAATAATGTAAATACTGAGAAGTTATGTAAACCTTTACGTCAGCGATTGTCTAAATTAACCTTATGAATTTTAACACAAATCCGGTCGAAATACGTTAACTAGTTTTTATTAAAATCGATTCTTAAAGATCATGAACTTAGGAGCTAACTTGATTACCTCCGTTAAGAGACAGTGATTGGTCGACTCGGTCGCCGGGGTATAGCGGGAAGCGCTATGATTGGTCAGATAGCATAGGATATGCGGCCAGTTTCAGATGAGTAACCGTGGTTACAACAGATGGCGCTCGTAGTATCGCATGTATTTTAATTTGTTTGGAATGCGAGGACAGTGGCGTGAAATGTTAAATTGTACACAAATTAAATCGTTAGATTTGACGATGTGTTCAAAATGGTTTTTGAACAACTAGTCTTTCTGAGAACCTTACCCGAGATCCCATCAATGCCCGCAGTACGTTTTTTTGTTGTTTTTCGTAGTAAGCCTTCAATCTCTAGCGGATCGGTCGGTGATAAAAATAAATTTGAGGAGACATTGATTAGATGAAGGTCTCGAGAAAGACCAGAATCACATTCCGTCCTTTTAGCAAAAAAGTCACTGAACAAGTCGCATATAGCCCTTACGTCCTTTACAACTTCAACAGAGCCATCCTGTGCAGTAACTCTAATGTCCTTATTATGGTTTTTATGAATTCTTTGTTCGTTAATTATTTTCCATAAAGAGGAACGTATTAACAAAACGATAAAGACAAATAGCTACAGTTATAATAATGAAAAATATATGGCAATATTTTTGAATAGTAACGTAACAAATTACTTGTGTTGATGTAAAATTATTCGATTTAAAACAATTTTTTTCTTTTCTATATTGAGAAAAAGGTACTGCCGTCAGAAAACCAAAGTTATTGAACATGTTTCAGTGGCGTAGCCAGGTTTTGGGGAATGGAGGGGCAGGTGGATCAAAAGAGGGCAGTGGCAAATTTACTAGGGCTGGGTTGGGCGTATCATTTTTATTTAAATTCCAAAAAATAGCTCGGTGTGCACATAATTAAAATCGAATATTCTAACTTTTTAAACTCTCTGTTTCTAAAAAACTGGTCATAGGATTCATTTGTGCCCATAGGTACTTTTGATCAGGACCTCAAGAAAAACAGCATTCATCAAATTTGCCCGGGCACCAAAGTCCCATAAGATGTGTGGCAGCTAGAAAAACTTAATATATTTACCTTATATCAAAGTTTACAGAATAAATATAAATTGCCTCACTCACTGTTGGAACTTTGATGTATTGGGATCACAAGCGTGCCGCAGATACCTGCATATTCTTTTTTTTTTTAGTGTGGAGGTGTAAAATACGTTTACGTAGACTTGTGTACTGTGGGACTCTGAGTCTCGGCTGGTTTAAGATCTCCACTACCCGCTAAACATCACCCCCTCCTGCACCTCTCACTCCGGCACTGTTTCCTGGGAAATATTCCTCAGAGTGAGAGTGCTGTTGATCTGATCTTGATCTGTGGCTGTCTCTCTCTCTGTTTACTCTTGTTCTTCTCTTTCTTCCCTCACCTTTATCTCCACCATCCTCCCCATCATTTTTGTTATGTAATTCCAATTTTGTTTATTCTGTAGCATCGTCTCTATTAGGTTATCTTTTCTTAGGCTTGTGTTTGTTTCGATTTCGGTGTTTGTTCTTATTCTTGAAAATCTCTCACAGTGAAACAGCATGTGCTCGACGTCATCTACTTCTGCATTTCCGTACATACAAGCAGGTGATTGTCTTTTTTTGCATTTGTATAGATAGCTCCCAAAGAAGCCATGTCCTGTTAGAAATTGTGTCGTACTGTAAACTACCTGTCCGTATCTCCTGCTTACCCACTCCCTTATATCCGGTATTAATTGTCTTGTCCATTTAGCTTTTTCGTTTGGTTGTACCGCTGTCGCTGACCAGTTTCTCTGCCATTTTTCCAATGTTTTTTCTCTTTCTGCTAAAGCTATTTTTGATTTTGCTTGCTCTGATAGGTTTTGTGCCCTGTTTCTCTTATATATATTAGCTCGTTCATCTGCTCGAAGAGTAATTGGTACTAGGCCAGCAATCACTAAGGCTGCGTCCACGCTCACCGTATGGTATGAGCTTATACACCTCAGAGCAAATTTTCTTTGGCAAGATAAAAGCTTATTTTGGTTTCTATTAATTTTTAATGATTCGTGCCATACCGGAGCTGCATACAAGGCAATGGATTGCATGGACATAGCCATGACCTTTCTTTTGAGACTGGATGGACCGACCTCCTATATTTGGGAGAATTGCGTTTAGGGCTTTTGCTGTTTTTTCCACTTTTTCTGCAACTGAATTTATATGCGAACTAAAAGTTAAACAGTAGTCCAATGTAACTCCCAAATATTTCATGGTCTTCTGGGGAACTATGTTGTAGCCGTCCATCTTAAATCTGATTTCTCTTCGGTGTACGTAACTCCTTGAGAATACTACTGCCAATGTTTTTTTCCGGTGCAACGCTTAGTCCGTTTCTGGCCATCCATTGACTGATCCTATGTAATGCCCTGTTGCCTGCATCGATGGTCTGTTTCACTGTTGCCGCTCTGATTAATATTGCTAAATCATCAGCATAACATATAACCTCTATGAGAAGGTCAAAGAACTCCTGCATGACGCTGTCATATATTATATTCCAGAGGGTGGGTCCTAAGACGGATCCCTGTGGGACGCCCGCCCCTACGTCGCTTGTATTTTCTCTGGATAATTGTATTTTACGGTTTTCAAAGTATGATATTATCATGTTGATCAGATAGTTGTCAATACCACATTTTTTTAGTGCTGTAACAATAATGTCCCATTTGGTCGTATTAAACGCATTTTTTACGTCAATGCAGATGAGGCTCACGATCTTCTTGGGGACCCTGTTGACCTTTCTTACAATTTTTTTGATAGGATCTATTGTGGATTTTCCTTTTGTAAATCCAAATTGATTTGGGTTAAGTCCACCGTTTCTTTCTATTTGTGTTTTGAGTCTCTCGTTTTAGATGGTTTCAAGTGTTTTCCCCAGAATGTCCAAAAGGCATATGGGTCGGTAGGTTTTTTCGTTGTGTTAATTTTTTTTAGGTTTTTCCAGTAGGATTAGTTTAGCCTTTTTCCACTCGTCAGGAAAATAGCTCGCTCTAATACACTTTGTGTATAAAGAACAGCATGTTCGGGTAGCATCATGTCCGGCCCAGGCGATTTCCTTAGTTTGATTCGTCCTACAGCGTGCATCAGTTCCGCATTTGTAACTGCAGGCGGAGTGGTTTCGCAATTTAGTTTCGCGATTTTTTCTGGGGGATTGGTAACAAAAAGTTTATTAAAGATTTATTTTTTTTCTTCTTCGGATAGTGCTATTTTAGGCGGTTGTTGTTTCATTTGTCCTTTTATTATTTGATAGGCTTGCCCGAATACGTCGTCTTCTAGTTTGTTGCAGAGTTCTTTCCATTTGTTTTTTTTTTGCTTCTTTTATTTCCTTTGTTAGTTCACGTCTGGCATCTTTGTATATAGATTGTAGAATATCTCTGTTTCTATCGTCTTGTGTCTCTTCTAGAAAGTTTCTTCTTGCTTCTCTGGTTTTTTGGATTTTTCTGCTAATTTCTTCGTCCCACCAGTATGGGAGTTGGTAATTTTCGTTTGTCCGAAGTCTTTTGCCAGATGTCCGGTATATTTTTTGTATTTTTTCTATTTGTTGTTTTATGTCCAGTTCAGAATTGTTTCTTTTTAGTTCTTCAAAGCCTTTTTTCAGCCTGTCTGTGTCAGCGTAATTTATGTAGGTCTGTTTTCTTTTTTTATTGCCAGTCTCGAAAAGTATGAAGCGATGGTCACTAAGGCTTTCTTCTTCTAGTACTCTCCAAGTTATCTGTGCTTTAAAAACATTTTCCGAAACGACAGTTAGGTCAATGTATGACGATCCAGTTGTTCGGGACAGAGTTGGGAGTTTTCCGTCGTTTAGAATTATTAATCCGTGGGACATTATGGTTGTGTGCAGCAGTTTTCCTCTGGCGTCGGTCCTAGTACCTCCCCATGCCACATTTTCTGAGTTAAAGTCGCCGCAAAAAATGACTCTATTTGATTTTTTTGTTAGTTTTTGTCCAATGTTAAGGAAAAGTGTGTTTAGGAATTCTTCGAAAAGTTGCATAGAGCAGTTTGGTGATATATAGGCAGAATAGATGAAGTTATTGCCTGTCTGTATGCATGTGAAGTTGTCAAAGCTTTCCTTCTTTGAAATTGGAGTTTCCTTCCTACTTGCTTTTGTGATTTTTATTAGAGTGTTTGTGTCTGGTTCGTTTCATTTATAGGTGTATGGACCACTTACTTTCGGGCGCTTTTTATTCGGCTCCTGTATGCAGAGCATGTCGTAGTCTAGCCTCTGGGCTATCGCTTCTGCCAGGTTTTCTAAGAACCTTTCTTTGTGTGTTTGCTTGTAAGATTTTGATTGGTAGTAGGGTCATTTTTGGGGTTATGCAGATGCTTGATATCGATGTTTATCTTGATCTCGGTCCGTAAGTATTGTTTCATTTATGTTGCTCTCCATATGTCTTGCTTTTCTCGCCCGGGATATGGCGCTTTTGAACTCCATGCATTCTCCAGAGTTTGTCCTATGTTCGTGGCAGCACAGCAAGCAATATGGAGAATTCGTGCATGTCTTTGCTAAATGACCCTCCTGTCCGCAATTTATACATTATTATTACTAAACCACCATTCTTGCCTTTGTGTACATTTCGTATTATCTTGGACTCGTTTTTATTTTTTAGACCTTCTTTCAGCTCCTTGACTAAGTCCTCGTACTCCTTTCCAGCCTTTTGGACGACTATGGCGGTAGTTTCATTTTGCCAGCTTTTGTTTGTGGGGCCTTTTTTTGATAGGACAAGTCGCTTTCTGTATTTGTAAAGAGCACAACTGTTGATTCCGATGCATGAAAAATGGTTTCTATCATCTGTCTTAATCTTCTTAGCTCCATATTCTCTAACTTGTGTACAGCGATCCTTTGATCCGCCATGGTCTCGTTTTTCATTTCCTTAAATAGGTTCCAGAGATTCTCTTCAGTTCCTCCTCTGCAGATTTTTATTATTTTTTGAGTATTTGTTTCCGTTTTCGTTTTTGTTGTTGTGGTGATCGTTTGTTTGTATACCTCTAAGACTTCTTCGCCCTCTTTGATTTCTGGATATCTCTCCTTAAATAATAGCTGTATACCTTTGTTCATATCCCTGTCCTCTGGCTTTGTAATTACGACTTTTACTGTATCTGTTGGGGTATTTAATGGATTTCCAACCTTTATTTTAGTATTTTTAAAGACTTCTTCTGTCCAGGTATTGTTCTGTGTTTTGCAGTGTTGCTTTCCTCCATTCTTCGTATGTCCCAATGTTTTCAATTTGTAGGGGTTCTTTTTTTTTCGTTCGTCCATACTGTCGTTTGTGTTCCGAAGTCCGTGTTTGTTTTTGCACCTGCTAGGGCCCTCGTTATCTTTTCTACGTCGACTCTTAAAATCAATTTTCCCATTTTTGTTGCGCATTCTCTTATGTCCTTTCTTGTATTTTGGTTATTTTGTATCATGTCTGTTAGTATTTTTATTTCGTCTTTTATTATTGTTAATATCGCTCTTGTCTCCTTTTGCGTTGGGTTTTCTGGGTTTAAGTTTGTTTTGGTTGGAGTCGCCTCTCTTCTTCGTTTTGCCGAGTTTTCTTTTTTGTCATCATCGAGTGTGAGATCGTATGATGTATTCACTTCATCTGTGGTCGCTGCACGATATTTGTACAATGAGCCGGGTGGAGTCCTTTGTATACTTTGTTTGTTCTGCCGTGCTCTCGTAGCAGTTCTTCCTCAAATGGATGATTGTCCCCCCCAGAATCCGTGGGACAGCCCTTCGCACTGAAGGAGTGGGATTCCCCGGCCTTGCCGGAACCCACCTGGGGTAAATATTCCTTAGTTTTATCTCCCATTTTTCAGATTTGCAGTTTATACCTGCTGCCAGGTAAGTCCATATAGTTATAGCCGGGTCATCATAAGTGGAATCAATGGTGTTTTTTGGTAGGGATGGGGAAAAAACAAGAACCTCCTCGCCCTCGAAAACCTAGTAGCGTCGGAAGGGATAGTAGCACCACTCCCAGAGAGTGAGGGAATAAGGAAGAGAATTTAAAAAGGTAAGTGGGTGAAGTAGGGTAAGTAAGTAGGAAGCGTTTAAGACAAACGCCTGAGCTGTCCTTAGTAAGTAGACATGAGACCCCGGTCCTCATTCTGGCAAGGAGTCCCCTGGCTATCTGAGCCCCCTCC
Source organism: Pissodes strobi (assembly GCA_016904865.1). Classification (NCBI taxonomy): domain Eukaryota; kingdom Metazoa; phylum Arthropoda; class Insecta; order Coleoptera; family Curculionidae; genus Pissodes; species Pissodes strobi. The sequence goes on from JAEQML010040772.1 coordinate 72,648, forward strand.
ACCAACGACAAGGTCCAGCAGATCCTCGAGGAGGCATGTAGAGCATATTCTGTAAACTATACTTTGTACCGTGGAATACCGTGAAGAACTGTTTATGCGTATGTATCGGCGGAGACTGGCCCCTCGAGCGGGACGAGCGGGAGGGGGTCTAGCCGATTTTGCGTGCTTCGAGAGTGCGGGAACTTATATATTTTATTTAGTAAACTTCGTTTATATCTACCGGGTGGCCAACTAAGAATGGTACTCGGCTATATCTCGCAAAGTAATTGTCGTAAAGACTTACGGTAAAAAAAATTATAAGTAAAGCGGATAAGAGAAAATGTTGAGAATTATGTTTTCAAAATGGCCGCCAGAGGGCGTAACAGCCATCTTAAATTTTAAAACTAATTTTTAAAATTTTTCTTAAATTAAAGATAGTAGCCACTTTAGGGCCGAGGTAAATTCGATTATTTTTTTATTAAACACTTTTTGTTCTATCTCTTAAAGCAAAGTGGTGGGGGTGCTCGAACATTTTCGGAATTAAATGTCAATAACTTCAAAATGGCGGAACGGATCTTAATGAGCTTGAAGTCGTTGAAAAGGGCTTTTCTTAGGCTATCAACTGTGCATTGAGTGGGGTGATTGTAATTTCTTATCTAGCCGATAGAGGACATTTCTTGACATAACCGCAAGGAAGTCAGATTTTCTCACAAAATTTCAATGCAACGATACCACCTTCTACTATTATTGTCCATCATAAAAGGGCTTGTATATTGCATTGTCTTGAATATTTAGCAATCTATGTTTTTTTTTCAGTTCTAAAATGATGTATTTGAATAATAAAAACTGTTCATCAGTACTTTTTCTTGAATATATTTTGACTTTGCAAAAAGTTCAAAATGAAAAAAAAAATGCAAAATTTGTCAACATTTTCAAAGTTTCAAATATGACTATTTATTCTATCCGAATATGATCAAAATATATATGTTTAATAGTTACATGCAAGATGTGGGAGAACATTGAAGTATTCAATTGGCGATATCTCGGACACATGAAAATGTGACTTAGCATTTTTTGCACTGACCTCTTCAATTATTAATTGAAACCATATTCCGCTAAAATGCGAATTTTCCGACAGGTTTCACGATTAAATTTGATGTTTTCACTCTATTTTGCGCTAACTGCCATATTATGTTCACGATTTTTTTAGTCTGACATTATTACTTTAAATTGATTTATTTTAATCAAAACATATTGTTGCAGTTTCCTGATGCACTGAGTGTTCACATTAAGTGTCAAGTCGGAATTTGCCTACACTGATGTTTAGATCATTACCAGGTTCAGCCAAATAAAGCTTCTAATCTGGACGCTAATATCGATCACTAATCAATCCATTGCAAATAAAGGATGATAAAATATCTTCATCTGAAATGAAGGATAAGTGAGTCAGACTGACTAATATCAAATCGTTAAAGAATTCAATAAAAATTCTAATAAACTGGTTATTTTTAAGGAAAAAAAGGTATCAATAAACCGCCTGATCTTCAAGAAATTCGAGCTTTAATCTGCCAAAGTTATTCGTTTACTAACCCAAGCAGCCTCGACCATTAACAAAAATATTATTATTTAACAAATTTGCACCAATAAAATAATATTATCAATAATAACAAATATTAGCTTTCGTTCTGGAAACAAAAAGTATCAGGAGATATTATGTGTAAGAATTAAAGTGCAGATATTTTCGATACCTGTTAATCAGTCGAAATACGAAGAAAATCTTGATTTTACAGTTGGTTATGACTGTTACACCCTCTAGTGGGCATTTTGGAAACTCAAAAATATTTTCCAGCGTTTTCCCTTTAGCGTTTTACCCAAAGCTCTATGATGACTAGTTTTTGAGATATAGCCGGCTATTCTTAGTTGGCCACCTGATATGAAATATTTTGGTGGCCTTATTTGCTTAAATATATGAATTTTTCACCTGTAGAAGTTTCGGGCTTATTTTCAATGCAACTGTTCCCGCCTATTTGGATTCTTTAAAAAAGTTCGAATTTTGTGTGGATAGAAGGGCAATATTCACTCATATTGACTGAATATTAATTATTATGTGTGGTGAGTCTTTGATATCTATAGATCTCCATTGGGTGGCTTTGACGGTTTTCTGCGGAGGCTGGATGGTTCCCTGTGTAACCTGGCCATTAACAAAAAGTACATCATTATTGGTGACTTTAATGTTAAGTTGAACTTAGACCATGGTCAATCTCGGAGTGTTGCCGACCTCTTCTCTGGTTTTGGACTTATATATCCAGCAACTAAGGGAGCTACAAGGGGTACGAATTGTCTGGACAATATATTTACATGTTCCGAGCCCCAATTATAAAGCCATCATCACTGATGTGTCTCTGTCAGATCACCTGGGAATTACATTTCAATTCAATGAGGGGTCTTCCGGGGTGGGTGATGCAGTACGTATCTGCTACCGTCCTATTTCGGAGTGGGGCTTGTTGAATTTTTATTAACTGGTGGAGACAATCAGTTGGGACTATATAGGCAGTACTGTTATTGTTGATCTTTCTTTTGGTTTTGTTGTTGATTCCCCGATTGATGCTTACATGAGATATTTTGAACTGAAATCCAAATCAGCGTACACAGCCAGATGCTCAGCGGCATCCAAGTGATTTGACGGTTCCTTAAGGGAAATGAAAGATCGACATTGCCTTTTAAGGCAGGTCAATCGACAATGTCCCAACCTAATATTAGCTGAAACTGTGCGGAGTTACCGCAATAAATGTCGCATGGAAATTCAAGCCAAAAAGGTGGAGGCAAATGATAATTTTATTAATGAGGCTAGTAATCCGTCCCAAGCTATGTGGAAAGTCATAAAATCATCTAACAATAACTTTAAAGTAACAGAGCCAAGCCAGATCACACCTAGTCATTTTAATGAATCATTTGTTAATTTCCCACTCAAATTAAAACAAAATTTTCCTCCACCTTCTAGCAAACTATTTTACTGGTCCATGTGGACCTGGCTTTTCTTTTGGTGAGGTAATCTACATCCAGATGCGTCAGGTTATAGATGGTATGAGCAATAGCCCAAGTAAATATCCTTATGATTTCAATATGAAACTCATAAAACCCATAAAAAACTTGATTATTGCTCCACTAACAAAACTGACTAACTTGGCTATTTCTGAGGGCCATATTTCCAGGGTATCTTAAGATTGCTAAGGTCATACCCATTCATATTACATATACAAAATTACCGGTCTATTTCCCTTGTTCCAATCTTTGCTAAGATTTTTAAGAGACTGCTTAAGATTCAGTTTGAGGAATATTTTGAAAAAAATGCACTGTTTTACACGAAACAACATGGGTTTAGGCAACGACGCTACACTGACTGGGCAGTATGTGAGAAGATTCTTGAGGGCTTTGAGCGTGGCCTACACTCACATGCCACCTTTCATGATTTGTCAAGTGCTTTTGATTGTGTAGAGCATGATATACTTCTTCAGAAGCTTGAATACTATAAATTTGATCGTAATAGTATTAAGCTGCTCCAGTCTTATTTGACAGATAGAAGTCAGTTTGCCTATTTTGAGGGTGGTAGGTCTCGGAGCTTAACGCTGGAGTATGGAGTATCGCAAGGTTCGGTTCTTGGGCCTATTCTCCTTCTAGTATATGCTAATGATCTGCCCAGCTGTGATCCTGACTTTACGTTCTGTCTGTATGCTCATGTCACTACATCTCTGATTGCTAATTTAAGTGTATCTAGCCTTGCTCTCACAGTGGACTAGTCATGTGCTAACCTGAGAGAAGGAAGTGATTAACTATCAGAAAATCGAGTGGGCAATAAACACATTCGAACCATACAAATCCCCGGGAATGGACGGGATTTACCCTATAATGTTACAGAAAGGAACTGAACTAATGTACAGGATACTCTGCAGCATTCTAAGAAGTAGCCTAGCTTTTGGATATATACCAAAAGCCTGGAGACACATTAGGGTAACGTTTATACCGAAACCTGGGAAAACAGGACAGGATAGGGCAAAGTCCCTAAGACCCGTAAGTCTTATGTCCTTTGAACTTAAGACACTTGAAAAACTTGTGGATAGGCATATTAGGGACGGTGTATTGGTAAACAGCCCACTGCACCCCGACCAGTATGCGTACCAGACAGGTAAGTCAACAGAAACAGCACTCCACCAGCTGGTCAAGAGGGTGGAGGATACACTGGAATACAGGGAGGTGATGCTAGCCGCCTTCCTGGATGTGGAGGGGGCGTTTGACAACACCTCCTTCGACTCAGTAACCAGATCCCTCGGGCAAAGAGGAGTTGAGGGCACTTGCTGCCGGTGGATTAACTCCATGCTGAGGGGAAGGTTGGTAGAAGCAACCGTCGCTGGGAGCGCGCTGGTGGCTCGGGTGCATCGAGGGTGTCCGCAGGGCGGGGTGCTGTCTCCGCTCCTGTGGAACCTGGTGGCGAATGGCCTACTCAGGGCGCTCACGGATGGGGGACACTGTGTACTCGGATATGCTGATGACATAGTCATCATCACCCGAGGCAAATTTAACGCAACGGTTAGAGAGCAGATGCAAAATGCTCTGAACCGGACTACAAGATGGGTAGATCAGGAGGGTTTAAATATCAGTCCCAACAAATCTAACATCGTAGCTTTTACTCGAAGGCACAAGGTGGGGGATCTAGGACCACTTAGCCTGAGAGAACAAAATATACAGATCTCGAACGAGGTAAAGTATCTAGGGGTAACATTGAACTCGAGACTTACCTGGAACCGACATCTAGAAAATATTACCAAAAAAGCGGTGGCATCACTCATGATTACCAGACGCTTACATGGGAAACAATGGGGATTAAGACCAGACATGATGTATTGGACATACAAAATGGTGGTAAAACCTATCCTAACATACGCCTCTCTGGTGTGGTGGCCCAAGACACAACAGAGAGGTGCGATTTCACAACTGGGCAAGGTACAAAGACTTGCCTGTCTAGGAATGATGGGGGCAATGCGGACCACCCCAACTGCGGCCATGGAGACCCTCCTGGACCTCCCGCCTCTACATTTTGTGATAAGGGGGGAGGCCAGGTTGGGGGCACATAGACTGCAGCAAACAATCACCGTTACTAGAAGAACGGGACACATGGCAATCGCTGATCTTGTGGGGGGAGATGTTTTAAACATGAAAACGGACCACATGCAAAAGTGATACTGTCTCAATAGATCATTCGAGGTGAGCGTTGCAAGTAGAACCGAATGGGAAAATGGACTAACAGCTATCAGAAGGCAGGACCAAACCTGGTTCACAGACGCGTCAAAAACTGCAACTGGTACTGGATTCGGAGTCTATTCTGCCAGTCAAGGTCAGAGTAAATACTATGCACTGGGTATGTATGCTTCTGTTTTCCAAGCAGAGGTATACGCCATACTTCAGTGCGACATAGAGAATAATAGGAGGGCCACAAACAATCGGCGGATCCTAATATTGTCGGACAGTCAAGCGGCACTAAGAGCTCTACTGAGCCAAGAAGTGTCATTAAGACTGGTGTGGGAATGCCCGGAAGAACTACAAATCCTGGCAGACTGGAATATGGTAAGACTAATCTGGGTGCCAGGACACAGAGGGATCGAAGGCAATGAGAAAGCTGATGAACTCGCCAGAAGAGGACCAGAAACAAAACTAATCGGCCCAGAACCGGCCCTGGGAGTACCAAAAAGTATGACCCGGGGCCACATCAAAGACTGGGTTCGAGAAGAACATCGACGTCACTGGGCAGAAATCCCCAGGCAAAACCATGGAAAGGAATTTATTGGCCTACCATGTCAAAAAAGGATCGGAAAACTGCTACGTATGAGCAGAGACCGGTTACGAATCATAACCGGTCTTTTAACCGGTCATGCACCCCTAAAGGTACACCTAAACAGGATGGGTCTGTATAACGGAGACCTTAACTGCAGACTATGCAATAAGGAACCGGAATCAGCCAGACACATCCTGATCAACTGCGAGGCACTGGACCGCAGGAGACTCAGCATCTTTGGGCAACCAAATATAGATCCAGAGATACTAATCAAACACACAGTAAAAGACCTGTACGGCCTCGTACAGGACACAAAAATACTGGAGTGGCTATCTTAAAACGACATAGGCACAGCACAATAAGCCTGTACAGGCTGCAGTGCTATATGGCGACGTACGTCGGACAGGCCTAGGGAAATAAAAAACCTGAGAGAATGGGCGATATCAAATCTACTGTGCTTAAATGAGGCCCAAACTTAACATATAATATCCTCCCTTGGAGACCTTAACTTCTGTCAACTAGACTTGGATGCAACAGTAAATTTTCTTGGCATCACTCTGGATGGAGGATTGACTTGGTAATCTCACATTGAGGATTTATCCTCCAAATTGTCAAGATACCCATTCCTTATCCGTAGTTTGTCTGGCTCAGTATCGACCTGCACACTCAGGGCTGCTTACTTCGGGTACTTTCACTATATAATGACTTATTGTCTCATTAATTGGGGTCACTCTGCGCATATGCCTAAAATATTTGCGTTGCAACGTAAGTGTATAAGAGTGCTGTAAACTTATAGAGAGTGCTGTAAACTACACTTCAAACAACTGAAAGTGCTTAGCCTGCCATGTGCATCATATATTCTGGTATGCCTAGTATTTGTCAAGGAAAACCTTTCCAGGTTTATGACTCATGCTAATACCCATCAACACTACCCCAGAAATAACAACTTCTTGGTGACACCGTATCTGAGGCTCTCTAGATCTCGAAATCAAATTGTTTAATGCCTTGTCTGTCTGCGTCAAGGATCGTTTTTTGGAAAAACCTTTTTCGGGTATCCTAAGGGGCCAAAAATTATTGAATTTATAGGGTTTTGCCTAGAGCGTCGATATGATTTTTTTTGAAAGTCAGATTTTCGACAATATTAGAAAATACCACCGAAATATCAACAAGCAGCTATACTGGAATGAAAAATTACGTATATCGCTACACAGTACAGGAAAACTACAATAATAGAAATATAAGTAATGTGCAGAACACCAGAAATACAGGATTTTAGTTACAAAAACGTAAAAATAGCCTATATAAACAATTAATTTAGTCATTCATTTAGGTTGTAGTAAGCCTTCTCCGATAACACTTGTTTTGTTTGTTTTCGAAGCCGCTCAATGCATGGTTGCCTTCTCAACTGCAAGGGGAGATGATTAAAGATCTTCTTGCTTCCAAAATTATGGAGATTCTAACTAGCTCTAAGCGTGGAATGGGTAACCCAAGGGTGTGAGTGTGACGCATATTATATTGCCCACCTATAGATAGCTCACTCTTGTATTTCTTAAAAATAAGACAAACCATCTCCAAAACAAATATACAACACAAAGTCAAAATGCCATATCTTACAAATAATGGACGACATGACTCGCGAACCTTTGCACCACACATATATCTGATTGCCCTCTTTTGCAAGACAAACACAGAGTTGAACAAGTAGTGAGCACATGAACCCCAAAAACAAATACCATATCGAAGGTGGGATTCGACCAGAGCAAAATAAGAATTTCTAGCGATGGAGAAGTCCAAACTGTTAAAAATTGAAATTACCCTGAGGGCATAACAACTAGAAGAGATCTTATTGGAAACATTCAATATATGATCATCAAACTTCAAAGAGATATCTATTGATAAGCCCAGAAATTTGTTCATGTTGGGTGTTGGAATCAGTTGACCCTCCAGATAAATATCCTAAACAGCACACTTAAAATTTAAAATGTTGGTTTTGGAAACATGAAATGATAAAGAATTTGCATCACACCACCGCTTTATCTTCACCAAATCTGTCCTTACATTGGATCTGAGATGATGGACATCCGAATCATGCCAGAGAATGGTGGTATCATCGGCGAAGATGCAGAATTTTCCCGCTTTTGAAAGGTGCGAAAGGTCATTCACATAAATCAGGAACAGAAGTGGCCCCAAGACAGAGCCCTGGGGAACGCCGGCCTTCACACTCAGTTCATCCGAGCTGCTCCCAGCAAACACGACTGTCTGAACACGCTCAGACAAATACGATCGAAACTACTCCAACGCCATGCCCCTAAATCCATACATCTCTAGTTTCAACTACAGTATTCCGTGATCCACGCAATCAAATGCCTTGGACAGATCACAGAATTTATCAAGGACTTTTTCCAGCTTTTTCTTTCTTTTCCCAGTTTTG